>PVNU02000998.1:1800000-2040533 GCA_003013855.2 Liriodendron chinense
CCCAAATTGGACGTGGACGCTACATGAACCTATACCGACCCTCTGAACAAGTTTTTCCTGATTTTGGGACCTTCTGCTCCGATTCTAGCCCGAGTTAACAATTTGGCCAATTGTATCCCGGGGCTCAGATCGGCTTCTGAAGTCCGATATACTGGGGCCGAATTGGCCCAAATCGAACATTCATGCTGCATGAACCCATCCCGATGCTCCGAACAATTTTTGCCTTATTCCTGGACCGTCTGCACCGATTTCGGCCTGAGTCGTTAATTTGGCCAACTCCATCCCGGAGCTCAGATCGGCTTCTAAAGTCCGGTATATAGGGGCGTACTTGCTTTGGATTGGGCTGAGGTTGGGCCGGAAAGGTCCCTTCCCTAGCATTCAAGCGTTCCTTAATCTCGTCAACCGAGACTTTAAGCTCTTGGAACATTTGCTGATTCGATTCATTTATTTGCGCTTGCCCTTCGAGATTGGTTGCCCCAAAATCTCTCCCAAATTCTCAAGATATTCTAGAGATTTTCAGACAAGTCAAGATCAATATCCCTTTGCTTGATGCCATCAAACAAATTCCCTCTTATGCCAAGTTTCTAAAAGACCTATGCACAACAAAACACAAATATAATGTGCAACAAAAGGCCTTCTTAACTGAGCAAGTTAGTGCCATCGTCACTCAAAAGACCCCCCCAAAATTCAAAGATCCCGGTAGTCCCACCGTTTCATGTATCATTGGAGACTACCGGATTGAACGTGCCTTGTTAGACTTGGGGGCGAGTGTGAACTTGATCCCATACTCGGTATATGAGCAATTGGGTCTTGGTGAATTAAAACCCACCAAAACCACATTGCAACTCGCTGATAGATCTATCCGTGTACCGAGGGGGATAGTTGAGGATGTTCTAGTCCAAGTTGACAAATTCTACTACCCGGTAGATTTTATAGTCTTGGACACACAACCGGTTTTGGATGCTAGCACCCAAATACCGGTAATATTAGGCCGCCCATTCCTTGCCACATCAAACGCAATCATCAATTGCCGGAATGGGGTGATACAACTATCTTTTGGAAACATGTCACTAGAGGTAAATGTGTTTCATTTGGGCAAAAGACATAGGGATGTCGACGATGATGAGTTCTGCGATGTAAACATGCTGAAAATTTTTGAAGAAGAAGAACTCCTCCAACTTGAACCACTTGAAAGCTTGGAGACATGCTTAGCACACTTCATGGATTCTGAAGACCCCATCATTAGTGAAATTGTGCAAGCAGTAAGACCGGTAGTTGATACTAGCCGGTGGAGGTCCCATTTTGAAAAATTGCCACCAACCACATCAAGACCTCTACCGTCTAACATCAAACCACCGAAGCTTGACCTCAAACCACTGCCATCCGAGCTTAAATATGTATATTTGGGTCAAGAGGAAACTTTCCCAGTCGTTATTGCCTCCCACCTAGAGAAAGACCAAGAGTTCAAGCTGATTGAGTTACTCAAAAAACATAGGGAAGCCATAGGATGGACAATAGCGGATCTCAAAGGGATAGATCCTTCGGTTTGCACTCACCGAATACACCTTGAAGAAAATGCAAAAACGACTAGACAACCTCAAAGACGGCTAAATTCAAACATGATGGAGGTTGTCAAAGCCGAGGTGTTAAAGCTACTGGATGTGGGTATCATCTACCCCATCTCAGATAGTCAATGGGTGAGTCCTACCCAAGTTGTCCCCAAGAAATCCGGTATTACCATCATTGAAAACGCCAACAACGAGCTTATACCGACTAGGGTGACCACCGGTTGGCGTATGTGCATTGATTATAGGAAGCTCAACACAGTTACTAGGAAAGACCACTTCCCTCTCCCATTTATGGATCAAATATTGGAGAGGTTGGCAGGCCATTCCTATTACTGCTTCCTAGATGGCTATTCTGGATACAACCAAATTGAGATAGCTCCGGAAGATCAAGAGAAAACCACTTTTACATGCCCGTTTGGCACCTTCGCTTACCGAAGAATGCCATTCGGGTTATGTAATGCACCCGCCACATTCCAACGATGCATGTTGAGTATTTTCTCGGACATGGTGGGAGAGTTTCTTGAGGTATTCATCGATGATTTTTCTGTTTTTGGTTGTACATTTGAGGAGTGTCTCAAGCACTTGAAGTTGGTCTTGATGAGGTGTGAGGAAAAGCAACTTGTATTAAGCTGGGAAAAGTGTCATTTCATGGTACAAAGAGGAATAGTCCTTGGACATATCATCTCGTCCAATGGAATAGAGGTAGACTGGGCGAAAATTGACATAATTTCCAATCTACCGCCACCCAAAAGCATACGCGATGTGCGGTCCTTCCTTGGACACGCCGGTTTCTATCGAAGGTTTATAAAGGAGTTTAGTCACATCTCAAGGCCTTTATGCAACCTTCTACAAAAGGAGAACCAATTTGAGTGGAGTGCCGAATGTCAATTAGCTTTTTCAAAGCTAAAAGACATGTTAACAACCGCTCCTATCATGCAACCACCAGATTGGTCCATGCCTTTTGAGTTGATGTGCGATGCGAGCGACTTTGCTATTGGGGCGGTGTTAGGCCAAAAGAAAGATAAAAAGCCCCATGTTATCTACTACGCCAGTAGGACCTTGAATCCTGCCCAAGTTAATTATTCGACTACGGAGAAAGAGCTCCTAGCTGTTATTTTTTTCTTGGACAAATTCAGGCCATACTTAATAGGATCCAAAGTTATTGTGTACACGGATCATGCGGCGCTGAAATACCTTCTTTCTAAGAAGGATGCTAAGCCCCGCTTGCTTAGATGGATCCTACTCCTTCAAGAATTCGACTTGGAGATTAAAGATAAGAAGGGGGTAGAAAATGTGGTGGCGGATCATCTATCCCGCCTAGTCCTACCGAATTCCATTGACGAGTCACCTATTGAGGACTCATTCCCTGATGAGCAACTCTTTGTTGCTATGCATCCACCATGGTACGCTGATATAGCTAATTATCTTTCCACAGGTGCGATGCCGACTCATTGGACTGCGCAAGACAAACGTAAATTTCTAAGGGAAGTGCGCAGATTTTTCTGGGATGAACCTCTATTGTTTAAATATTGCCCAGACCAAATTATAAGGAGATGCGTCCCCGATGATGAACACAATTCAGTCATCTCCTTTTGTCATGATCAAGCATGTGGGGGTCATTTTTCAGCCAAGAAAACAACTGTGAAAATTCTGCAATGTGGTTTTTATTGGCCCACATTATTTAAGGACACCCACGAGTTTTGCAAAGCATGCGAGCGCTGCCAGAAGCTAGGAGGATTATCTCGTCGAAATATGATGCCTCTCACCCCAATTCAACATCTTGAAGTCTTTGACTGTTGGGGCATCGATTTCATGGGACCATTCCCCTTATCTTTTGGGCATGCCTATATTCTGCTTGCCGTAGACTATGTGTCTAAATGGATAGAGGCTATCCCATGTAGAACCAATGATCATCGTACGGTTCTTAAGTTCCTCAAAGAAAATATACTTTCTAGATTTGGGACGCCTCGAGCCATTATTAGTGATGGTGGTTCTCACTTTTGCAATAGACCTTTTGAAACTTTGATGAAGAAATATGGTATTAGGCACAAAGTGAGTACCCCATACCACCCACAAACAAGTGGGCAAGCTGAAATCTCCAATAGGGAAATCAAGTAGATTTTAGAAAAGACGGTGAGACCGGATCGCAAGGATTGGTCCCTAAGATTAGATGATGCACTTTGGGCTCACCGTACTGCCTACAAGACACCCATTGGAATGTCTCCTTATACACTTGTCTATGGGAAAGCTTGCCACTTGCCTGTGGAGATAGAACACAAAGCCTATTGGGCAATTCGGGCTTTAAGTTTTGACATTGACAAGGCTAGCTCGCTTCGCAAACTTCAATTAAATGAGCTTGATGAGATTCGGAACGATGCATATGAGAATTCGAGAATTTACAAGAGCAAGATGAAGGCCTAGGAAATCTTTCCATGAAGGACAGAAAGTGCTCTTGTATAATGCCCGACTTCATCTTTTTCCGGGAAAATTACGATCTCGATGGACCGGCCCATATATTGTCAAAGAAGTTTTTCCTCATGGGGCTGTTGAGATTGAGAATGCAGCGAATGGTGACCGTTTCAAAGTTAATGGACAACGCCTTAAACCATTTGTTGAGAAATTTGATTCAGAGGACATGTCCATCTCCCTGAATGATCCTATCTATCAGGATGATTGATCTCCTAGTCTGATGGAGGTATAGCATAGGTAGGTTTAGTTTTGTTTTACTGTTTTACTAGGTTTTAGTTGTTGGGTTGGAGAATTCCATGATCGCTCTCTCAGGTACTATTGTTCTCACTCTCTCATTGTTTACCATTGCTCTCATGTTCATGCTAGTTGCATATCTTTTTACATTGAGGACAATGCAAGATTTGGTTGGGAGGTGAGATGAGATCCCTCATCTAGCATATTGCAACATTTCGAGCTTCACATGCGGGGCAAAATTTTTCTCGAATTTTCTAAAATTTCAAAACTCTTTTAGAAAACCTTATTTCCATGTATTCGAGAGGCTATGAGTAGAAGAGGAGGAGAAACGAAGTGTGTGATGTTGTAGTCTTGAATTCCTTCCAACATAATGGTGCTATATGATAGTTCCCCTATTGTTGTGATTGATAGAAAATTTGAACACCTTTACACCAAGTTCACATTACACGATTTTCATGAGTGACAGGGTTATGTGATTTGTGGATTAGCTAGACTTTGATTTAAAGGTGTTGAGCAGCCAAGCCAGGGTTTTTTGTCCATCCTTGTCCATGGAAAATAACAGAAGATATGGATTTTTAAAAATCTTATCTAATTTTAAAAGAAAAAGGAAAGAAAGGATGAAATCGGGAATGAAGGAAAAATGGTGGAAAAATTCCGAAAAGGGCTACCTATTACCAACCGGGGGATGGTCGAACCGTAACCAAAGCCGGAAATGGGACGTAGTGTGAAAGCCGTCGGAAGGACGGTAAGGCAAATTCCTGTCATAGGCTTGCTGTTGCTCTGTGCACTTTAAAATCATTGGTTTATCTAATCTATGAAGAAGATGATTCCAGGAACTCATGAGATGAACTTTCACTATGCACACTAGGTTGAATTTGTTCGAATTCTTCTATTTATCACTCAGTCAGCGGGAACTTCATGTAAACACTTCTTCTGTTTTGAGAGTCCAAGGTTCAGCTTCTATCACCTAATTTCTCCAAATTTGATACTTGTACATCTTGGAGTGGGTAGAATCATGGTTTCTGAAAGAGAGTTGGGTTTGGAGGTTTGAAATTGTTTTCACGCATGTTTTGCTCGGGACTAGCAAAAAGCTGGTTGGGGCCAAAAACTTGTTCGCTCGCCTCAAGTGTAAGGCTGCGATGTAGTAATAAATCTCGGTAAGACCTGAGGTCGATCCACAGGGAAATAGTGACAGCTCCCAAATCACTCCAGCAACTCAGTTTTTAAAAGAAATCAGATTTAATAGAGTGTTTACTTAAAACAGGAATTTAATGAAAAATCAGAGATATAAAGTACTAAGGCTTTCAAGGATCCACTTGTAGCAATCCTATGTCAATTCAGTCAACCCAAGTAGAAAACACAACTAGAATCGAAGTCCTATCTCTCATCTAGTTGGAGAATAAAGCATTCACACACATCACATTCAAGTTGAACTTCCAAGTTCTAGTTCCATTCAATCAATACAAAACTCAAAACTATAGCCTGTGGAGTAACAGCCATGCCTCTGGACTATGGCCTGCTCAAGGATTACTATAATCCGAATTTAGATAAACAACATGATAATCTCAGAGAATTAAAAGGAATTCATGTCCGGAGCATATAAACTCAGATAAAACATCTCAAACTACCATTATTTGAACTAAACTATGCAAAAATCCAAACTTGAATGTAAATTACTTGAATTAAACTTAAACCAACGTAGAATTAGCTATAAGCTTCACCTCTCAGCCTTAGCTAAGAGGTTTTAGCCGAGCATAGTTATGCTATAACTAAAAACTATGAAATAAAGCATAAAAATAGAAAAACCCGAATAGGAGAGTTGCAGACGCTCCACAATCGCCTTCGCCCTTCAAACTCACGTTCCCTAGCTTCTCTGATACCCTAGGAATAACCCCTAGGTGTCCTTTTATAGCAAACAACCTCCCTTGCGTCGGATTCTGCGAAAGATTACGCATTGCGCAACAATTTCCGGAGTCCTGATTTAGAAAGGAATCATGTTATGCAGAGCCGACCGGTCGTGACCGGTCGGACTGATTTTTTAAGCACTCCAGGGAGCACAGCCGACCGGTCATGATCGGTCGGACTGGGCTGTCCATTCAACCAGCAAGTGTGGCCGACCGGTCATGACCGGTCGGACCAAGTTGTCCATCCATCCAGCATATACAGCCGACCGGTCAAGACCGGTCGGACTGGCTTTCCAGCTTCCAGTGTGTATGGCCGACCGGTCAAGACCGGTCGGCCTATTCTCCCTTTTGATCAGCAAATGTGGCTGACCGGTCAAGACCGGTCAGCCCTCTTCACATTGTTTTCTTTCCTTCTTTTCTTCTCTTCTTTTTCTTCTTTCTTTGATTATCTTTCATCCTTCATTCTTTGGTCCATCTTAGGGCTTCATGCAATAGCTTCAAATGCATTCTTTTGTCTCGTAATTGAATGAAGTCCGCTCTCATCCCTATAATCACAAAAACATGTGTTAGGTGGGCCTTTAAACCATAAAAATCATGCAAACCATGTAGTGTAATGGGCAATGCAATGTATAAATTAGGAGGTTCATCAGGGGCCGACTTGTCTCGAATCAGATGTGCATGCTGCATGAACCCATCCCAATCCTCTGAATAAGTTTTGACTGATTCTGGGACCGTCTGCTCCAATTCCAGCCTGAGTCGTCAATTCGGCCAACGGAATCTTGGGGCTCGGATCGGGTCATGAAGTCCAGTATACCGGGGCTGAATTGGTCTGAATTGGACGTGCATGCTGCATGAACCCATCCCAATCCTCCGAACAATTTTTGCCTGATTCCGGGACCGTCTATTCTGATTCCGGCCCGCGTCGTTAATTCGGCCAACATCATCTCGGGACTTGAATCGGCTTCTGAAGTCTGGTATACCGGCGCCGAATTATCCTGAATCAGATGTGGACGTTGCATGAACCCATCCCGACCCTCTGAACAAGTTTCGCCTGATTCCGGGACTGTCTGCTTCAAATCCGGACCCAATCGTCAATTCGGCCAACTACGTCCTAGGGCTCGAATCGGCCTTTGAAGTCCGGTATACGGGGACCGAATGGGCCCGAATCGGACGTGAACACTGCATGAACCCATACCGTCCCTCCGAACAAGTTTCACCTGATTCTGAGACCGTCTACTCTGATTGCAGCTCGAGTCATCAATTTGGCCAATTGTGTCTCTAGGCTCGAATCGGCTTCTGAAGTCCGGTATACAGGGGCTGAATTAGACCGAATCGGACGTCCATGCTGCATGAACCCATATCAATCCTTTGAACAAGTTTTGCCTGATTCCGGGACCGTCTCCTCCGATTCCGGCCCGAGTCGTCAATTCAGCTGATTGCGTCCTAGAGCTCAGATTGGTTTCTGAAGTCTGGTAAACGGGGGCTGAATTAGCCCAAATCAGACGTGCATGCTACATGAATCCATCCCAATCCTCCAAACAAGTTTCATCTGATTCCGGGTCTATCTGCTCCAATTTCAGCCCGAGTCGTCAATTCGATCAACTGCGTCCCGACACTCAAATCGGCTTCTGAAGTCCGGTATACTGGGGCTGAATTAGCCCGAATCGGATGTGGATGCTTGCATGAACTCATCCCGATCCTTCGAACAAGTTTTGCCAGATTCCAGGACCTTCTGCTCTGATTCCGGCTCTAGTCATCAATTCGGCCAACTGCATCCCTCGGCTCGAATCGACTTCTGAAGTCTGGCTATACCGGGGCCAAATTGGCCCGAATCGGACGTGCATGCTGCATGAACCCATCCCGATCCTCCAAACAAGTTTTGCCTGATTCCAGGACCATCTGCTCCGATTACGGCTCGAGTCGTCAATTCGGCCAATACGTCTCTGGGCTTGGATCGGCTTTTGAAGTCCGGTATACTATGGCCGAATTGGTCCAAATCGGACATGCATGCTGCATGAACCCATCCCGATCATTCGAACAAGTTTCTCCTGATTCTGGGACTATCTGTTCCGATTCCGGCCCGAGTCGTCAATTCGGCCAACTACGTTCCGACGCTCAAATCGGCCTCTGAAGTTCGGTATATCATGGCCGAATGGGCCAGAATTGGATGTGGATGCTACATGAACCTATCCCTATCCTTCGAACAAGTTTCGCCTAATTCCGGGACCGTTTGGTCCAATTCCTGCTCGAGTCGTCAATTCGGCCCACTACGTCTCGGGGCTCAGATCAGGCTCTTGAAGTCCAGTTTACCATGGCCGAATTGGCCCGAATCGGACGTGCATGCTTCATGAACCCATCCCGATCCTTCGAACAAGTTTCACCTAATTCCGAGAACTTCTGCTCCGATTCCGGCCCGAGTCAGTCAATTAGGCCAACTGGGTCCCAAGGCTCGGATCAGCTTTTGATGTCCTGTATACTGGGGCCGAATTACCCGAATCGTATGTGCATACTGGATGAACCCATCTCGATCCTCCGAACAAGTTTCGCCAGATTCCGAGACCGTCTGCTCCGATTTTGGCCTGAGTCGTCAATTCGGCCAACTATGTGCCAGGGCTCGGATTGGCTTCCGAAGTTCGGTATACCGGGGCCGAATTCGCCTGAATCAGACGTGCATGCTACATGAATCCATCCCGATCCTCCGAACAAGTTTCATATGATTCCAGGACCGTCTGCTCTGATTTCGGCCCCGGTCGTCAATTCGGGCAACTACATCTTGGCGCTCGGATCGGCTTCTGAAGTCCGATATACCAGGGCCGAATGGGCCCGAATCGGACGTGCACGCTTCAGGAACTCATCTAGACCCTTTGAACAAGTTTCACTTGATTCCGGGACCGTCTGCTCTGATTCCGGCCTGAGTCATCAATTCAAGCAACTGCGTCCCGAGGCTCGGATCGGCTTATGAAGTCTAGTATACAGGGGCCAAATGGGCCCGAATCGGACGTGCACACTGAAGGAACCCATCCCGACCCTTCGAACAAGTTTCGCCTGATTCTGGGACCGTCTACTCTGATTCCTTTCCGAGTCGTCAATTTGGCCAACTATGTCCCAGGGCTTAGATCGGCTTCTGATGTCTGGTATACCGGGTCCAAATTGGCCCGAATTGGACATGAATGCTGCCGAAACCCATCCCGACCCTCCATGACCGTCTACTCCGATTCCAACCATTTCGTCAATTCAGGCAATTGCGTCCTGAGGCTCGGATCGTAGTACCCACCATGATGTTAATTTGAGATCCAACCTGTTTATAAGTTAAAAAAGACATGGAATAAGGTAAAACACAGAAATCAGCTTGATCCAAAAGTCCTTTGGCTGAAATAAGTTTTTAATGGTACACGTTTAATCTCATCTTTTTTATATGGTGGGGTCCATTTGAGATTTGGATCTGCCTCATTCTTTGGCTCGTGTCCTAAATTGATCCCTCCAAATGGATGGACGGTGTGGATACAACACGGCAGGGCACACATAATTTGATGACGTCACTTCAATACGCTCCACTCGCTGGGTACAGCGTCCCCAGCAACTGAAATTGGACTGCATCCTGAGTTACTCAGTACACTCTTATCATACTGAGTAAACTCAGTTGGGCCCACTCTAAATGTATGTGGTTTATCTACACTGTCCGTACGTTTTTCCAGCTGTTGAAACCAATATTGATGCAAAGCCAAAACTCGCCTGGACCATACCACAGGAAACAGTGGGTATAATGATTTCAACCGTTGAAACCTTTATGGGCCCTTCAGTGATGTTTATTTGTCATCCAACCTGTTCACAAGATCACGCAAACTTTGATGAAGGGGAAAAAAATATCAGCTTGATCCAAAACTTCCGTGGCCCCTAATAATTTTTGAACAGTATTTATTCAACACAACAGAATTATTTCATGTGGTGTGGTCCACTTAAGATTTTTATATGTCTCATTTTTTGTATCAAGACATAAAATTATCTGCTAAAATGGATGAACGGAGTAGATAAAATGTATAAATCATAGTGGACCCCGCAGAGTTTACTCATTACGCAATCCGCTTCCCCAGCGACACCATTGGAGATAACCATATGCATCAGCATTGGTGTATCGCTACCTGTGGGGGCTAACTATGATGTCTGTTTCATACATCAATACGGTTCATCCACTTTCACATCTCATGTTAAACCATTATCCTAAAAATTATGCATATCCAGATATTAGACGGACCTTGCATACAACAAAAGGCTTTGAATGAATTCCACGTATCAACAACTTCACCCGGCCCACCAAAACATTTATTTACCAACAAAAAATGACATGGAAAAATGGAAGGCCAGCTTAGATTTACAAAATTTACATCAAGGATGAACGCACACTCTGAACGTCACAAAAATACGATTATTCCTAATTGACACCGAACCCAAAACCTGTCACTCCACTGTGACAGTGCATGTATGGCCCACGGTTTTTTTTTAATGTCATCTGTTCCATCTAATCAATTCGTTGAATTAAATTAAGAAATTAAAAAAAATAAATAAAGATCAGATGAAAACATGGACCACAAATTCATGATTTTCTATTATTTCCTTTTAAGGGTCCAAAATTAGTCCACCGTTGTGACCAAAGTACACGGTAAATAATTTGGATAACTTAGATCTATGAAAATCATGTCATGTGGGCCCTATGGAAACCTTATCAACGTAACCATCCAATTGTCAATAACCACTCTTGGGAATGGTGTGGTCCACCTGTTATTATAATTATGACATATTTGTAAATTTATCCACAAAATAGATGGAACAATGGACGGACAGTTTGAATTTAGAAACAGTATCTCATGAACGACCACAAACGGTTAGCATCCCACATAAAATCGTATTACGCGATTAACACCGAAAAAAAAAAAAAGGGAAGGGGGGGCGGGCGCAGGTGACTCATTTTGAGGCATATGTGGCCCACGATTTTTTTTTTATTTATTATGTCATTTGGTCCATCCAATCAGTTCAACAGGTTAAAATAAGAAATCTGTAAAAAATAAATAAATAAATAAAGATCCCATGAAAATGTTGACCACATATTCATGACTTCCTACAATTTTCTTTAAGGGTCCAAATTAGCCCTCTGTTGGGACAAAAAAACTACTCTTATCTAACTAATTTTTTTACGTTAAACATTAACAAAACAAAAAAACTAATGAACGTTGTTAATCGATGAAATTCATGATGGTGGGCCTGATTTTGGGTTGGTGTTTGCGTTTTCCTGATTTATGGACTGTTGGGACCAACATACTACTTATATATTACTCAATTTTCCTCTAGTGAGTAAAGAGGACAATGAAAAACAGGTGGAATACATAGATCGATGAAGATGATGATGGTGGCCCCATGAAGGTGGTGTCACAGTAACCATCCAAAGGAAATTAACCACTGTTTAACAATAGGGTGGTACACATGATATTTCAAATAAATTAATCTTTGTTGTTGGGTCACAAAAGCAGATGTAAAAATGGACTGAAGGTTTGGATTTACAGAAGATACATTATGTAGAATCATACGCGGTGAGTGTCACGCACTGGAACTATGTAATAACGATCAAGCCACTAATCTAAAGGCATGTATAGCCCACTGATATTTTTCCTATGATTCGTTCTGTCAATTCACCTCAAACTATTTAATTAAGATATGAGTAAAAATCTTGGACATATCTAATCATTATTTGGACACAATTGCGTGATTTCTTATCATTTTGTTTTACGAATCTCCTCCTCATTTTTTCCCGCTGACCGAAAATGACACCAAAAAATAGATGGACTGCGTAGATCGATGAAGTTGATGATGGTGGGCCCCATGAAGGTGGTGTCACAATAACCATCCAATGGTAATTAACGACTGCTACCAATGTTGTGGTCCACGTGATATTTCAAACTTCACTAAGGAAACCAAAGAAAGGAGGACCAACTATGGAAAAATGGACGGGCGTTCTGATTTACAAAAATTACATAGTGGAGGACCACGCATGATGAGGGTCACAATCAAAACGGTGTCACCCAAAATAACACTGGAACTAGCACGACTACTGCCAAGTCACCGGTTCCAAGCTATGTATGGCCCACAGTTCTTATCAGTATGATCTGTGTCATCCATTCAATTAAGAATATTTAAATAAGATATGTGTAAAAAGAACGGAAGCATCACATGAAGAGGTGGGCCACATCTTCATTATTTCGTATCATTTCATTTAAGGGTGAAAAAACAACCCACTTTTGGGACAAAGATACTATTCATATCTACTACATTTTTTTACCCATGAACAATAATGACACAAAGAACCGGCTGGACAACGTTGATTGCCAAACTTGATAACGGTGGGCCCAATTCACACAAGTAAAAGCGTTTTTTTTTTTTAATTCGAGGGTAAAAGTGTAATAAAAACAATCGTCGGTGGCAATTATCCATTGCGTCTAAAATTGGCACTACTGCGAGTAGAACTCTCTTTAGAGTGAAAAGACGGTTCTAACCTCTGTGTAGATTAAGCATATCCTACACTGCGTAGTACTAGATCCGGCCTCTGATTGAAAAATAATCTCTTCAAGATTTTGTGAAACAATACAGCCTTTAAAGTCCAACTTTACTATTTTGAGTAACTTTCATCTTTATTTATTTTTATTTTTTTAAAGTTATTTTAGGATCAAAAGAGTCCAGTAATAGCTTAAATTCCTTATTTGAGTCGCATGAGATGGTTAAAATTGGTTTAGATGTCTTAACTATTTTTAATTAGCCTATTAGTACAAAAAAATGTGTTTCTCAAGTTAGGAGTTTAAACTTGTACAAGCATATCAATTGCGCTGAAGGGAGGGAACATTTTAACATTATCAATTGTATTCTTTTTTCAGATGTTTTTTCTCTTTTCCTTGTAGCGTGGATGCTTGTCAAAGAGGAAGAAGATAATCATATTCTCTTCTTATTTTCTCCACATACGTAATTTTTGTGCCAGGTGATTTTCATGGGGCCTGCAGTTTTCATGGTATGTTGCTGGAAAGATAGTATGACACCACAAGTTGTTACGCCATTAGATCTTTGAAATTACTAGGGAGAAATGTATAAAAGATATGTTTTTATTCAATGCATTTGTTTTAGAATGTATTGAAAATATGAATAACTAGTAATGACACATTCTGGTATGTCGTAGATTTTTCGTCATTTCATCTTATACATTTGTATCATAGAGCCATAGTTATGAAACCCAAAAACTTGATTCCATGCAATATCGTGACTCCCATTTCATATCACCAAAGTATGATTGGTATGTTCAGCTTGGTTGGGTGGACACAAAGACTCATTCAATACTTAATAATGATAATTATAAGTATTACACACACCAAAAATACTTACAATACACAACAATATAAAATAGAAATTTTATTACTAAACCACTACTTGAATTGCTTGTTGGGTGTCTTTACTCTGTGGTAGAGGTTGTGAGTTCAATTCCCATCCTCTCGCTGTGAGTCACCGACTGACTGGACTTAGCCAAGTTCCAGTCGAGTCAACAAGTTTTAGAACTATGCATATTATTTTGAACCTTGATCTATGCAAACTATCAATTGAGGCCTTATATAAATAAATATAAGGGGCTCATTTTGAGGTAAAGCTGTAATTCCGGTAGCCTGCAATGAGCCCAGGTCTGCTATTGACAGCAATAGGCTAAGGTGTGCAGGATTTTTCTGGGCCATGAACTGTCCATTTAGACAGGTTAGATGTGGTCCACGTTAGGTCCAGCCCAAGATTAAAATCTAACCTACATGTCTTGAATCTGTTAGAGTCCCTTGATATGTATTGATACACCATCCTCTAACAGCTGGGTGCGAATTATGTGTTATACCGGGAACAGCTTAGTGGGTGTTACCCCTACCGTATGGCCCACATGGATGATATTTTGTATACCCACTCCGTCCATCCGTTTATACAACCCATTTTAGGATACGGTTCCAAAAATTATGCAGATTCAAATCTCAAGTGGACCATACCACTGGAAACAGTGTGATTGAGTGATCCACCATTAAAAATTCTAAAGAGCCCATGGTAAGGTTTTGGTAATGTTTATTTGCAATCCAAGCTCTTGATAATGTCAGTAAGGTCTTGATGAAGGGAAAATATAAATATCAGATTGATCCAAAACTTTTGTGGCCCACAAAACGTTTTACTGGTTATTAATCGCTGTGTCTAGTGGTATGGTCCACCTGAGATTTGGATATTCTTAAGGTTTCGGATCATATCCTAAAATGATATGAGAAAACAGATAGACGGCATAGATATATAAAACATACATCAATATGGGCCCCACACGGTAGGGGTAACACCCACTAAGGTGTTACCAGGGTAACATCTAATTCGCTCCCCTAACAGCTCTAGCTTTTAGAGAAAATGGTGATTTGACATAATTTATAGCTTTTAGGGAAAATGGTGATTTGACAGAATCCAGGCCGGCCTCACCTTTTTAAACTTTAGGCCCAAGACCAGCCCATGGCAGCCGATCCTCCAAGCCCAACAAACCATTCCCCCACCAACTGGTAATAACCTACTTGGCACGGGTAGGATATCCGATCCATTGCATCATGAAGTAGGACACACCATATAGATCATCTGGTCTCACCGCTTTTACGTGGGACACACATTAATAAAAAGATGGATAATCTAAAACAAACCTTGCAAGCCTTCTTAGACCGTCTATTGATTTTGTACACATGCAGCCTACCTGATAGTTGACGGGCCTGATCTTTTTTTTTTTTTTCCCCGTAGATGATCTACATAGTGGGTCCCATCTGATACATAGCTCGGGTACCCTCTGCTAGGTTCCACCACAATCCATTGCTTTGTCTTCTCTCTGCTCTGATCCCCAGCGGCTTGGATTTGTTAGTTGATGCTTGTTGTGGAGCATTACATCATGGCCCATGTTTGTGAAAATGCGTCCAACACCTGGCCACAAGATTTTGTACGGTGATCTTAAGCCAATCTTTGTCCCAACTTCAGTTTGTTAGAGTTTGTTTAGATTTTCTTAGCTTAGGCCAATTAAAGTACTAAATAGGAGGGACTCCCCACGCATGATCATCAGTTTTGATATAACCGTTAGATTATGCATATTGAGCATGCAGGTAGGCCCACTAAAATTATGATCAATACAGATAAACTTGAAGCAATACAGTTAAACTAGAGTCCCTATACACAGTAATTTAGGCAGATATGGAATCATATGGTGCGAAGACTCTACAGAGAGTATAATGAGTAAGCTCCTCTAGCTATCTTTTCCTATAAAATAAGAATAACTCTTACTTTTCATTAATCACCATATGTAAAAAAGAGAGTTGTGTTGCGCCGCACACCAACAACGCCGGTGAACCGAGATCCAATCTCCGGTCTCACCCACAAACGATAAACAGGAAGAAAAATAATAACTAGAAAAGAATCACACAAACTAACAATCCACAAGACAGAGATTTACGTAGAAAAACCCCAACAAGGGTAAAAAACCACGGGTGCAAACTTCACTATGAAGAAAAACCGAAGTTACAAGCAATGCACTTACCTTCTCCTATGCTCCCATGCACAGAGATGGCCCTTTTGCTAATCCTCTCGCCTTTTTCTCACCTTGGACGTATAGAAGCCCTAATCCCTATCCCTAATCCCGGTTTACACCCCTTTATATAGTAAACCACGCAATTAGAACACAAAATAGGAAACCCGCGTCTTAAGCCCGCGGCCGGTCGGGCGCCCGGTCACTTTGACCGTCGGGCGCCCGGCCAATGCAAAATACGTCCAGCAACAAAAAACAGAAAAACAGATGAATATCGGGCGCCCGGTCACTTTGACCGTCGGGCGCCCGGATGCTCACAAAACAGTCCAGTGGACTGAACAGCAAATGGCTGAATTTCGGGCGCCCGGCCAAGCTCAGTGGAGTTTTTTTTTTTGTCTCCACACTCAACAATCTCCCACTTGGAGACAATCACCACCTAATCCTTCGTCTTCTACATCCGGAGTGCACCACCTCCCAGTCTTCAAGCCTGAAGACCAACCAAAGCTGAACAGAGCTTCAGCTTCTCCCGTGTGACCGCCTTGGTCAGCATATCTGCAGGATTCTCACTTGTATGAATCTTCTCTAAAGCAATCGATCCATCTTCTAGTAACGAACGTATGAAGTGATATCTGATGTCAATATGCTTGGTCCTTGAATGAAAGGCTGAATTCTTAGCCAAGTGTATTGCACTCTGACTGTCACTGTACAGCTTGCAATCTGCTTGCTTCTTCCCCAACTCTTCCATAAAACCTTGCATCCACACCATCTCCTTGCACGCTTCTGTAGCTGCAACATATTCTGCTTCCGTTGTACTGATGGATACTATCTTCTGCAACTGAGAGATTCAACTCACTGCAGCACTACCCAAAGTAAAGACATACCCTGTAGTGCTCCTTCTGCTATCGATATCCCCTGCCAAATCTGAGTCGACATAGCCTTGTAGCTTGATTTTCGATCCTCCATAACACAGCCCTACATCCACAGTACCTACCAGGTATCTGAGGATCCACTTCACAGCTTCCCAATGTTCCTTCCCAGGGTTGTTCATGTACCTGCTAACAACTCCCACTGCTTGAGCAATGTCTGGCCTCGTGCTAACCATAGCATACATGAGGCTCCCTATGGCTGACGCATAAGGGACTTTAGCCATGTAGTCCCGTTCCTCCTGCGTCTTAGCTCCTTGCTCCTTAGAAAGCTTGAAGTGGTTGGCTAATGGAGTGCTAACCGGCTTAGCACCTCCTATGCTGAATCGATCAAGTACCTTGGCTATGTACTCTGCCTGTGACAAAACCAGCTTCTTGTTTTTCCTGTCACGCTTTATCCTCATGCCTAGGATTTGTTTTGCAGCTCCTAAATCCTTCATGGCAAACTCTCTAGACAGTCGTCTTTTGAGATCTGAGATGTCCTTCATGCTTGATCCAGCCACAAGCATATCATCAACATACAGAAGAAGAATGATATACGACGTATCAAACTTCTTCAAGTAACAACAGTGGTCAGCATGACATCTCCTATACCCGTTTCCCGACATGAAACTGTTGAACTTCTTGTACCACTGCCTTCGGGCCTGCTTCAGACCATATAGACTCTTCTTCAGTCTACACACCTTGTTCTCCTTTCCTGGTGCCACGTATCCTGTCAGCTGATGCATATATATCTCTTCTTCAAGGTCTCCATGAAGAAAGGCTGTCTTAACATCTAGCTGCTCTAGATGTAAGTCCTCTGTAGCCACTATACTCAAGACCATGCGAATCGTAGACATCTTCACCACAGGTGAAAATATCTCTGTGAAATCGATACCTGCCTTTTGTTAGAATCCTTTCACAACCAGTCTAGCCTTGTACCATTTCGAACCATCGTGCTCCTCCTTCAGTCTGTAAACCCACTTGTTATGAAGAGCTTTCTTGCCTTTTGGTAGAGTGACTAGCTCCCACATACGATTAGACTCAAGAGAGTCCATCTCATCTTCCATGGCTTGCTCCCACTTAACCAACATATCTGACTGTAATGCCTCTTCAAAACACTCTGGCTCACCATTATCTGTCAGCAGTAGATAATGTAAGGAGGGTGAGTATCGAACCTTGGGTCTCCTCTCCCAAGTAGACCTCCTCACAACCGGTGTCTGTGGCTCTGCCTCATCATGTTCCTGTGCATGCTCATCCTGTGGCACTGTAACACCCATGTCCGGTAACTCTTCCAACTCTACGAATTCCTTCTCATCGGCCTTGTTCTGCTTTTGCTGCACATTGTCCTTATGCATCACCTTTTCATTGAAGACTACATCCTTGCTTTTGATGATTTTTCGGTTCTCAATATCCCAAAACCGGTAGCCAAAATCATTCTGCCCATAGCCTATAAACGTGCACCTCCTGGACTTCGCATCCAGCTTGTTTCTGTGCTTTGCATCAATGTGAACATAAGAAGTGCAACCAAACACTCTGAGATGTGCAAGGTTCACCTCTTTCCCAGTCCACGTTTCTTCTGGTAGCCCACCATCCAATGGTGCTGAGGGACTTCTATTGATGAGATATACGGCAGTATTCACAGCATCTGCCCAAAAGGTCTTGGGCAACCCTGCATGTAGCCTCATGCTCCTAGCGCGCTCAAGGATGGTCCTGTTAATGCGCTCGGCCACACCGTTCTGTTGCGGTGTCCCTGGAATCGTTTTCTGATGTTTGATTCCATTTGCTGCACAATACTCTTCAAACCTCTTATCACAATATTCTCCCCCATTATCTGATCTGAGACACTTCACAGTTTTACCGGTCTCATTTTCTACCATAACCTTCCACTTCTTAAATACATCGAATACATCTGATTTGTGTTTTAAGAAGTAGACCCACAGTTTTCTACTTGCATCATCAATAAAGGAAACAAAATAACGTGAGCCACCAAGAGATGATACCTGTGCCGGTCCCCACACATCAATGTGTACAAGCTCCAATAGATGCGTCTTTGGAGCACGTCCTGTCTTCTTGAAGCTAACTTTCTTCTGCTTGCCATACACGCAGTCCTCGCAGAATTCAAGATCGATTGCCTTCAACCCTGGTAGCTTCCCCTTTGATAATAGCACTTTCATCCCCTTCTCACTCATATGTCCCAACCTCTGATGCCATAACTGCCCGTTCACTCCAGTTGATGCGACTGTGAGTGAACTATACGATCCAGAAGTCACATACAAAGTACCTTCCTTCTTGCCTCGAGATATAACCAAGGCACCTTTTGTGACCTTCCATGCATCGCTCGTGAATGTCGTCACATATCCGGTATCGGCCAACTGCCCCACTGAAATCAAATTCCGTCTCAAACTCGGTAAATGTCTGACATCCTTCAGCTTCAAGACCGTTCCATCTTTCTGACTTAAACGAACGTCTCCTTTGCCAACAATACTGCATGGCTCATCATCACCCAGGTAGACTCTTCCAAAGTTACCGAGACATAATCACGAAAAACTTCTTTTGATGAAGTGACATGAAACGAAGCACCCAAGTCTATAACCCAAGACTCATTACGCGCATCAAGAGACAAGATCAACGCCTCTGTGTCACTCTCCTCAGATAGATTCACTGAATCCTTCCCACCTTGAGAGCTTCCTTCTTGTTTCTTAAGCGCTCTGCAATCACGCTTCATGTGCCCCTTCTTCCCGCAATGCCAACACCCGTCCTTGTCTTTCAGTCCCTTGGACTTATTCCTCGACTTAGAACGCCCATGTTTATTGCTACCTTTGTTTGAAGATCTTCCTCTTCCTTCAACGTTTAGAGCATTTCCTGAATCCCCTGAAGTTTCTGATGCCTTCCTTCTAGATTCTTCGCTTAGAATTAGACCGGCCACATCATCGAATTTCAACTTCGTAGATCCTGAAGAATTGCTCACGGCAATCACCAAACCATCCCAACTGTCTAACAAACTTGACAAGATCAATAGGGCCCTGACCTCGTCATCAAAAGTGATGTCAACGGATTCCAATTGGCTCGTGACTGTATTGAACTCGTTTAGATGTTCAGCCACGCCCCCACCATCTGACATCTTCATGTTGAATAGCCGTTTCATGAGATGAACCTTATTTGACGCCGAGGGTTTCTCATACATCGTAGCCAAAGCCTGCATCAATTCTTTTGTGGTCTTTACTTTAAATATGTTGAAGGCGACGCTCTTAGACAAAGAGAGTCGGATCGTTCCTAAAGCCTTCCGATCCATTAAAGCCCATTCATCATCTGTCATCTTCTCTGGTTTCTTCTCTTTTCCTTCTAGAGGAATGTAGAGGTCCTTCTGATACAGATAATCCTCCATCTGCATCTTCCAGAAGGCAAAGTTTGAACCATCAAACTTCTCAATTCTAGTTTTTCCATCTTCCGCCATCGCTCCCAGTTGAACTAAACCAATAGCTCTGATACAAGTTGTTGCGCAGCACGCCAACAACGCCGGTGAACCGAGATCCAATCGCCGGTCTCACCCACAAACGATAAACAGGAAGAAAAATAATAACTAGAAAAGAATCACACAAACCAACAATCCACAAGACAGAGATTTACGTGGAAAAACCCCAACAAGGGTAAAAAACCACGGGTGCAAACTTCACTATGAAGAAAAACCGAAGTTACAAGCAATGCACTTACCTTCTCCTATGCTCCCATGCACAGAGATGGCCCTTTTGCTAATCCTCTCGCCTTTTTCTCACTTTGGACGTATAGAAGCCCTAATCCCTATCCCTAATCCCGATTTACACCCCTTTATATAGTAAACCACGCAATTAGAACACAAAATAGGAAACCCGTGTCTTAAGCCCGCGGCCGGTCGGGCGCCCGGTCACTTTGACCGTCGGGCGCCCGGCCAATGCAAAATACGTCCAGCAACAAAAAACAGAAAAACAGATGAATATCGGGCGCCCGGTCACTTTGACCGTCGAGCGCCCGGATGCTCACAAAACAGTCCAGTGGACTGAACAGCAAATGGCTGAATTTCGGGCGCCCGGTCCACAGACCGTCCGGGCGCCCGGCCAAGCTCAGTAGAGTTTTTTTTTGTCTCCACACTCAACAAGTTGCATAGCACCTGAGATCATCCAAGTGACCCACATTGCATCCAGTTTCTTTGGGCCACTGCTGATTAATAGTTTAGACCCACCAAACCCAATTTGCAGGTACATCCAAACGGGCACTGAAGCAAAATCACCTCCTACTCGTTACTTGATTGATTTTAGTTCAGCTACCGTTCAGGAAGTTGGCTAGAATTTCTAAAGTTAAGAGTTCCATTACTAACATAATTGGGGTTTAGGTTCATAACGGTTGGAAACCTTGCGGAAGCACATGGGAGAATCAAACAGGCAAACACAAACGCATAAGCAAATCTACACACAGAGATAATCCGATTTTACGTGGAAAAATCATTGCTGGAAAAAACCACAGCATAAAGCGATATCACTATGATCTCAGAAGTTATAAGAGAAGAACAAATCGAAACAAAGACTCCCAAGAGAAAACCCAAGTTCTCTCTCTCTCTCTCTCTCTCTCTCTCTCTCTCTCTAAACTCTCTTCAAACCCTTAGATTTGCATTAGAAAACCCTAATCCCGATTACACCCAACTAATATGGTCAAATAACCAAAATTAAAAACAAACAGCACAACCGCACAAAACAGAGTCTGTCGAATCGGCTGGCCAAGCCCCATCATCTACCGGTCAACACAACAGAAAACGGTCGAGAGAGACGAGCCCAAAATCGGCCGGACGTGCCTCATAATTTGGTCAGTCGACCGACGTCCAACTATCAGCCAGTCGAAAATGCCTGAAATTGTCCAGAGTTTTGTTGTGCTATCTTAAATTAATTCAGTCGGTCGTCCAGACTTGTCGGCCGGCCGAGAACCCTTGTTTCAGCACAGATTGAAGGCTCCATCAACAATTTCCACCGAGGCTTCAATCATCGCCTTTGCTTCATCCATCTTCTCCACTTCATTATAGCTTCTCCACTTCTCATGCACACTATGTCTTTACTTCGTCTTCGCCAATCCCAAAGAAGTTGTGCAGAACTTGAACTTCTCTGCAGGAACCACTTTGATGAGCATGTCTGCTATTCACACTAGTGTGAATCTTCTCCAGAGTCACATCTCCTTCGTCGAGCACCTATCGGATAAAAGGGTGACGTACATCAATATGTTTGATATGCGAGTGATAAACAGTGTTTTTAGCCAAATTGATAGCACTAGAGCTATCACAATTAATCGGTAGAGCCTTCTACTCAAGCCCCAACTGATTTATCATGCCCCTCAACCAAATAGCCTCATTGAACACTTCTGTCACTACCATATACTCAGCTTCAATAGTGGAAAGAATCACCACTGACTAAAGCTTGGACATCCAACTAGTTACTTCACCCGCTTACAAATGAGTAACCGAAAGTCAATCTCTTACAATCCATACTACCTGCGTAATTTGAATCAACATAACCTAACAACTTATTCTTAAACATTTCGAAGGTCAAGATTTAATCCTACGTACCTCGAATATATCGAAGTACCCATTTCACAGCCTCTCAAATGTTACTTGCCAGGGTTAAACATGAATCTGCTAACAACACCTACTACATGTGAAATATTAAGTCTTATACAGACTATAACATACATCAAGCTAACCATTACACTCGAATAAGGCACACGAGACATATCCTTCTTTTCTTTATCTGACTTAGGAAATTGTTCTGAAGAAAACTTGAAGTGAGCTGCGTGGAGAACACTCACCGGCTTGAACTTATCCATCCTAAACTTCTCTAATACCTTCCCAAAGTATTTAGCCTGAGACAACCACAACCTTCTCTTCTTACTGTCTCTGTATATATCAATGCTGAAAACCCTCTTTGCAGCCCCCAGATCCTTTATCTCGAATGTCCCTAAAAGTTGAGTTTTCAATACAACAATGTCAGTGTTCGCTTACCTCAAGTGCAAGGCTGCGATGTAGTAATAATTCTCGGTAAGACCGAGGTCAATCCACAGGGAAAGAGGTAAACAATTCGAACTATCCTAATAACTAGAATCTAAAAGGATTTATGAAATCAGTTTTAAACATAAAACAGTGAAATTTTGAGAATTGAGAAGAATTAGAGCATCAAGGATCCACTTATAATAGTCCAATGTCATCCATTCATCTAAGCACAACACAATTATAATCAAAGTTCTCTCTCTCATCTAATTGGAGGATATAACATTCAAGCACAAACAGTCTTACTTAAATATGGAAATCGAATTTCTAGTTCTAATGAAGCACATAGAACTCGAACTTGAAGCCTTCGAAGTAACAACCATGCCAAGAGACTATGGCATGCTCCAGGGTTACTATAATTTGAATCCAAACAAATCCATCATGGTTATCTTAGAGAATTGCAAGGAACTCATGTCCGAAGTACACAAACTTTCATAATTCATCTAAAAATTCATACTTTATTCAAACTAGAAGTTCAAAATCCAAAGTTAAAGGAGTACTTGAACTAATGAATTAAGCATTGAAACAAACTACAAATTTCACCTCTAGCTCTAACTAAAAGGTTAACTAAGAAAAAACATATTAAAACTAGAACTAGAACTAAGAAAAAGAAAGAAAAACTAGTTGTATGAGGCTAGGAATAGGAAGCCTCCTAGAACTTGAACTCCTTGCTCCCTACGTCCTTGACTGCATTATAAGAGGAGAGAGCTATCATATTTATGATGGAGAAAGAGGATAGCAACATAGCAGATTTTGTTTTGCTTAGTACGGCCTAACCAATTATCGGATTGCCTTCAAATTTGATTTGTAGCTTCCCTGGAACATGATCTTCCTCATAGATGATTTAGATTTAAAAGATTATCTTATAAATGGGCCTACCAATCAGATCAGCGACCGCCTCTCAAAATCACGTAATTCGGGTACCTCCAGAACTAGTCATCTTGCTTTCAACACTACGGAGTGTACAGAGGTCGGATTGGTCTCAAATTTTGAACATTAGTAGAAACCTTTCTCCTCTAGATGATAGATAGCTTAGATTATCCAAATAAATTTCAGAATTAGGTGAAAAAATTAGAACACTTAGAAATTTTTATAAAATCTGCGCAGTTGAAACTTTCTGGATGGTCCATCTTTCTTTAACCAGTATGATCAAACCGCACATTCTTTTGACTTGAAACTTTGTGTTTATTCATATATAGATCTGGTCTAGAAAATGGTCAGATTAGATTCTTCATATCATAAATAATAGGCCACCTGGAGCATTTTAGAGTTGAGCAGTAGAATCAAAAAACTTTCTGGACAATTCATATTATTTTGGCTGCCACGGTCAATCCGTAACTCCGATCGACACGAAACCACTTGGGGTTTTTCGGTTTCCTGTTTGAAATCCCAAAATAGAAAGTCCAAGGCCAACCGGTCATGACTGATCGGATTGGTCCAAGGTTAGTCCAGGGAGTTCAGCCCTTTGGTGGATGTGGTTGTCAACCGGTCTGGCTTATCTGGCCAACCGGTCGGACCACTTGGTCCCTTTTGTTTTCACACGTGCATGATGGACAACTGGAGATTTTGAAGCCCTTCTTGTTTAGAAGGTGATTGAAGATGAAGGACGGTTGTGAATCAGCAGCCCATTATTGCAGCTCGTTGGAGATGGTCGTTGATGTGGACTGCTATATGATGGATGACTGTAGATGTTGGATTGGGAGTTTTGCACGTTTGATGATTGAGGCTTGGACGGTAGACAACCCTTGTTAGGTGCCGGAGATGAACGGACATTCATGTAGGTGGATTGTTGAAGTGAAGGGGTCCACATGATGTTTTGGATGGTTAGATACTCATCAGTTGCTAGCCCAAGTGTGGAAGAAGGGATGGCTGTCCAGCAACATATGAAAGGGGCTACAGTGTTAGCCGACCGGTCTTGACCGGTCAGACCACTGTGTGGGCTGATTTCACTTTCTTTCCTTCTCTTCTTTCTTCACCTCTTGTCATAACCTCTTTGACCTTCCTTTCCTTGGATCTTCAAAGTATATTAGAGTGGTCTTTTAGCACCAAATTAGTGTTGTCTCTCTCTTGTTCCTATAATAGTAAAAGCATGCATTAGATATGTCTTTTATCATAGAGAACATGCATAACGAGTGATGAAAAGGGGTTAGAATACGTATAATTCATGGCTCAACAGTCAAACATGCTATGACTGGTGATAAGCATGTCATCAACATAAAGCAGTACTAGTATAATAAACTTCCCATCACTCATTGTCTTGGAATAGGCACAGTGATCGTACTCGCTCCTGGTAAAGCCTTGACTTATCATGAAGAAATCAAATTTCATATACCACTTCCTAGGCAACTATTTAAGGCTATACAATGACTTCCTTAACCTACAAACATTGTTCTCTGCCCCTCATACTGTATAACCTTCTGACTGCGTCATGTAAATCTATTCATCCAATTCTCCATGCAGGAAAGCAGTTTTTACGTCCATCTATTCCAGCTTGAGGTTATATTGGGCAACCAGAGCCAATATGAACCTGATAGATACTTGCATTCACAACTAGTACAAATATCTCACTGAAGTCCACCCCTTCTCTCTAGCATATCCCTTCACCATCAATCTTGCTTTTTGTTAGTTCACACATCCCACTGTTAGTACACACACCCACACTATTAGTCACCCTCCAATGTTAGCCACCCCCACGTTGGGATTCGATGCCTTGACCTCAGTGTTGAGACCCCTTCACCACCAATCTAGCATTTTACCTATCTTGTTTCTTCCAAAAAATTCATTTACATCCAATCGCTTTTTGGCTCACAGGAGCTTCATCAGCTCCAACGTCTCATTCTTGTACAAAGAATCAATTTCGTTTAGCATTGCCGCGTCCCACTTTTCAACATCTACATCATCAAGTGCCTCTTGAAAAGTAAACGGATCCCCCTCATTTGTAATAAGGGTGAATGCAACGTTTGAGTTATCCCTATACCTTGTCGGTATCTGCGATCTTTAGGCGGATTTCTTCACACAAGTGGCTGCTCCACCTGATCCTGATCCCATACCTCTACCTGCGTCTCAGTATCGACCTGTGTCTCATCTCTGTCAAACTGGATGTCAACAACCTCTGATTTTTCTGGTTTCTTTGGCACATCCTTTTGGAACAAGGATCCTTCATCAATCCTCACATCATAGTTTAAAGTGATTTTTCGTGTGACAGGGTCGTATAGTCTGTAACCCTTTAGACTATCACCATATACCACAAAGATACATTTCTTGACCCCTTTGATCTAGCTTATCTCTCTCAACTGACGGTACATGAAAGTAGGCTTCACAACCAAAGACTCACAGACTCGAGTAGTCGATTAAATGATCACTCCATGCTTCTTCTGAAATCTTGCAATCTATAGCTGTAAAAGGTGGTCAGTTTTTTAGATAATAACACGTGTTAATGACCTTAATCTATAACTCTTTGCCCAACTCAGCATTACTTAACATGCACCAGGCCCTCTCCAAGAGAGTCCGATTCATCCGCTCTACCACACTATTCTTCTCTAGTGTGTGGCCCACTGTGTTGTGCCTCATAATCCCTTCATCCTTGCAAAACCAATTGAATTCTACTGAAGTGAATTCCCCACCATTATCTGTCCTCAATACTTTCATCTTTTGCCCTGACTGATTTTCTACCATTGCTATCCGATGCTTAAAGATGGTAAAAACACTAGATTTACTTTTCATAAAATAGAACTCACACCTTTCTGCTATAGTCATCAATAAATGACACAAATCATGATGACCCTCCAACAGAAGCAATGGGCATCGACCCCCACACATTTGAATGGACATACTATAGCACATTACAAATATACTTCTCCATTTTAAATGATAACCTAGATTGTTTACCATACATACAATGTTCGTATATACTAAAGTCTATGCATTTAAAAACTGAAATTAATGAACGATCAGAGAGTACCTTCATGCCCTGCTCGCTCATATACCCTATGCGCGTATGCCACATACGCACAAATGTGGAATCTACTATAATCGTTGTAGCTCCATGCGATGAAGCATTTCCAATCATCCTGTAAAGGTTGCTATGTCGTTATCCATTCATAATGATTAAAGCCCCCTTAGAAACTTTACAGACCCAATCATAACCGGTGAATTTTCACCCCATAGCCTCGAGTGCACCAAGAGAAATTAGATTTTTCTTCAACCTAGGAATATGCCTCACTTTCGTCAAGGTCCAATCGATCTCATTGAACTGCTTGATGCACACTGATCTAATCCCCACAACTTTACAGGTGTAGCCATTGCCTAGAAACATCAAACCATCATCATATTCTTTGTATGATATAAATGGTGCTTCGATCAAGGCACATGTGATACGAAGCCCTGGAGTCCAATATGTAACGCCCCGAAATTTTTAAATTTATTCAAAAAAATTTGAAAATTTATTTCTATTTTATTTTGATTAAATATCATACATTTATTTTGATTTAAAAATAGTGGGACATCCATAGGAGATCCGATATGGGCCCCTTTACAAAAGTTGCTTAAAACGAAGCCATGAACAATGTAGAAAGGTTATATTTTACAAAACTCTCAATTTTTCGATAATTATGAAAATGTTATTAGTAAACTTAAGTTACACCGACACTTTTAAGTATGATAGTTTTCCATGGTCATAATGATGTAAAAATTCAAACTTAAGCTTTTGGACACATTTTAGTTGTACACGTCGAATTTCAGTCCTTGGATCATAATACAAGTGGCCCAATCAGAAATCAGTCATCAGACGGCCTGTTGTAACTTGGATCTGCTTCATTATTTCGGTCAGTAGTTAATTCAACGCTGCCCACTCGATGGATAGAGCAGATCACTCTGATCCACCTTAGTGGACCCCTCATTCAATGAACAGTCGGAAGCCATCAGGTCTGTATGGCAGCATGAAAAATAAATTAAATCTTGTCTTCTTCTTCGTTCTTTGCTACGATAACGACTCCCGCTGCGACTCGGACGATCCACACCGTTCATCAGTTGGGCCCCACAAATCTGATCCGATCCGTTCATCTAGTTGGTACCCCACCTAAGAATACTCCGTTAAAAACTGGCGACCGAATGATGATTGTATAGGTCACTCCAAATCACCAATTTCTCCAAGAAAATTAAGATTTAATTCATTCACTCCCCTACTTCGCATGGACGCTCCTGATCGCTTTTAAAGCCTTCGTGTGGACCCCTCTTAACACCTCAACGATGCATTACGCACCATCAAAACCAAGTGGAGTTTGTCTCCCTCTCAAACGCAAATTAGGGTCAAAGCGTCCTCCACACCCACCGACCGCCCAACCGACTTAAAGCTTTATATAACACCTCCTTAAACGCCCCTGCCCTCTCCAGAAAAACTCAGAGAGAGAGAGAGAGAGATCATGTAGAGAGAGAGAGAGAGAGAGAGAGAGAGAGAGAGAGAGAATTTTGTGTGGGAGGGGATCTCGCACCCCTGTTATTATTGCCGCTGGAGTTTCGTTCTAAACCAGAAGAAAGAGAAGAAAGAAGAAAGAGAAGAAGAAAGGAAGGAAGGAAAGAGAGAGAAAGAAGGAGAATCGAGTCGAACTGAGTCGACCCGGCTCGGATTCCAAGTTGAGTCATTCTTGGTAGAGGTAAGGTCCATCTAATCATGGTTTTGTTTCCTAAATCTAGCCTAATCCTAACCCTAGGTGTAGATCTAACCCTAGATGTTCATGGCAATGAAAACCATACCAATCTATACCCTAACTTTGTGATTCCATTAACATATTAGGGTCTAGATCTAAGGAGAAGTATACAACCTTAACAATGTCTCAAATCATTTAATCTTTAAGGTGAGGATTTCCTTTAAGCCTAGTTACAATAATATTGTTGATTCCATGCTTAAAACTTAGGAATTTGTTGTATGATTGCTTGAAACACATGTATGTTGAATTCTCTCCATTAAAACATGAATTGTGTATCAATCTCTTGAGGTGTTTACGCTGGATTTTTTATTTATGTGGACCATGATTTATGTTAAGTGCTTAGAAAGGAAATCACGTTGGTATACAAGTTTATGTGAGAACCATGTGAAATTTATCCTTGTTTTATGAGTCTTATATGATCACGATGAATATGATGTGTAATGTGTGATATGTCATGGGATTATGTATGCGGACGTTACATTAATATACACTCATTGCCCCCATATTGATAAATCTGCTTGATGTAAAGAGATGGAGCCCGTGAAAAGTGTCCATGATGAAAAATAAGTCTTGACGTGACCATGAGAATACGTTGGATGTTGGCCAAGGGATCCTTGTGTTTTATGCTATTTGAGATGGTTCCGTATGCTATACATTTATGATTTGTTTTAGGTTGGCCTCGTTGGAAGGCAATAGTACTTTGGGCATGATTGAATTATAACATGGGGCAATGAGTGGATATTATTCATACATGTTCTCGCATGAGCTGAGGTTGGTGATATGGACACTAAGCTCAAGATGTCGGCCTATGCTAGGTTGCTTGTGACTCCCCATAGTGACCTTTGAGTTCTTTAAATTGACTGGATGCTCAACTACTTAATTAAAGGTGAAACTAATCATGCATTCATTTACCCCTTGGGCATCAAAATGGAGAAAGTGTTGGCTAATCTCGTTTCTCTCTGTGGACGCTCGCCTTTCACGCTCCCTAACCTCCCTTTCAAAAAGGGGTTACGTGAATCACCGTTGTACCACTGGCTCACTTCGTTCTCGAGGGCTTTTTCGGTTGTCATGTTAAACTAGATATGTTTGGATGAGTTCATATAAGACCAGAGTTGCCACTAGCCAGTTACTTTGAATCTACAGTTAGCTAGACCCTGTAGAAATGTTAGAGAAGGGAATCCAAAGATTCTTTCCTCTAAAATGACTCCTTTTGATCTGCGGTTGGAGATTCGAGGTAAGGGATCATGGTTACAGGGTGGGAAGGTGTTAGGCACCCACTCTACTCGTACAGAAGT
Organism: Liriodendron chinense; assembly: GCA_003013855.2. Lineage (NCBI taxonomy): Eukaryota > Viridiplantae > Streptophyta > Magnoliopsida > Magnoliales > Magnoliaceae > Liriodendron > Liriodendron chinense. Next base: position 1,829,737 of record PVNU02000998.1, read on the forward strand.
ACCGAAGTACGGTCTTTACTTCACAGAATTGAACTAATACTTGAAAGTCTGAATTAATCCTTGTATATTCTCATGAATGATATGATGCATGAATATGGGCCTGAATAGTAAGAGTTTCTGATGGACAGGTTTCCATTAACAGGCAAGCCCAGAGTATACGCTCGAACTGACAGGTACTTTATGCGAGCTGCATGCTATGTATTCGATCGATCAAAGTTTCTGATGAATGAATTTCGGGCAAACAAACAAACTTCAGAGCATATGTTAAGACCTGATCAAGTGTTTGTAGTGGAATGACAAGCAAGGGGGTTAGAAGAATAATAGATGTTACGCTGTGTTAGATGCAAATGAGATGATGCTAGTATAAGAATAGCTGGATGGACGGAGGTATCGCAAGGATTTGCTTCGAGCGGCTAAGATCGAGACTTAGGTAGCTTGAGAGGCTTGAACCAGGGTCAGGCAGGGCAGGACCAAGGCTAGGCTCTTCTCACTCGGGCTCTCCTTGGTGGAGGAATGGGCTAAAGGGTTGGAGATAGACTCGAATTTTCTGGGTTGTTCAAGATGATAAAACAGGAGAGGGAATGGGGTATTTATAGATGCGGGGGATGGCACACCTCGTAAATAGGCTTGGGGGCGCCGCCCGTACGGACTCTCCACTCCAACTTCGGAGTGTACGACCCTCGAACTTGAAGCAGAAAAGCTGTTGGTTCGAGGTTCGGACTTACTCCGAAGCTGTGGTTCAGAACCAGGTGAGTTGACTGGGTTTGAAAGATGGATTGACCTGGTGATTTGACTCAGTGGGTTGACTCACCAAGTTTGACTTTTTGGGATTTTTTAACTGGTTTTTCTTATGGAGGGTTTTTCGGGCTGATGTTTAAGGGTGAGTCGAGTGGGTTCAGGCTTGAGCTAAGCTATGGATTGGAGCTTACAATGGTGAGTTTGGCTGGGTTTGGACATGGGGTTTAGAGGTATGGACCTCCATTCATTCAGCTATCTCAACCAGCTTTACAACCAAAGGTGGGGTGTCTACAAATGCCCCTCTTTGGCAAAGGTTTGTTGAGCATGAATATTACATATTTTAACCCCTTTTTATCATCACATTATGTATGGTTTTCATATTTAAAGACTAATCTAATACATGTTTTTGTGATTGTAGGAATGAGAGGGAGATTTTACCAATTCATGGTTAAAAGATTCACTTTGTATGCCTTGAAGATCAAAGAAATAAAGGACAAGAGATAGAGGAAAGATGCAATGCAATGGAGGAAGAAAAGTATGAAAAGTCACAATTTATAGCCTGACCGGCCTGCCAGCTGGCCAAACCCTCCAGAAATACAAATATCTCTTGACCAATTTTATGAACGCCGACCTGTGGTCCGGCCAGCCGGCTGGCTGACAGGTTGGCCATGCACTTTCTAAATCAGATTTCTAATACAGGAAGTCCTGTTTTTTCTTTTTCGGCCCACTTCCTAGGGCCCATATTGATGATATTTGGAAATCCAACTTGTCCATGTTGAAGAGGAGCTCGATGCCGAAATAACTCAAGTGGTTTCATGTCGATCGGAGCTACGGATTAACCGTGGCGGCCAAAACAATATGAATTATCCAAAAAGTTTCCTGATTTTGCTGCTTAACACTGGAATGGTCCAGGTGGCCCATCATTGATGATATGAAAAATATAATTTAACCATCTTCTAGAACACATCCATATATAAATAATCACAAAGTTTCAGGTTACAAGGATGTGTGGTTTGATCGTACTGGTTGAAGAAAGATGGACCATCCAGAACTATTCAACTGTGCAGATTTTATAAAAGGCGTAAGTGTTCTAATTTTTCCACCCAATTCTGGAGTTGATTTGGAAATCTAATTCTTTTATCATCTAGAGGAGGAAGGTTTCTACTAATTTTTCAAATTTGAGATCAATCCGACCTCTGTACACTTCGTAGCGTTGAAAGCAAGATGACTAGTTCTGGAGGTTCCCAAATTGCGCAATTTTGAGAGACAATCGCTGATCTAATTGGTGGGCCCATTCAGAAGATAATCTTGAAAATCTAAACCATCTATGAGGAAAATCAAGTTACAAGGAAGCTACAAATCAAATTTGAAGGCAATCCGATCATTAGTTAAGCCATACGAAGCAAAACAAAATATGTTATGCTGCGGTACTCTTGCTGTATTATAAAAGGAGGTGCTCTCTTCTATTCTGAAGTAAGCAAGGACGTGGGGAGTAAGGAGTTCAAGTCTTAGGAGGCTTCCTAGCCTCCTACAACTAGTTTTTCTTCCTTTTCTTAGTTCTAGTTTTAGTTGAATTATGTTTTTTCTTAGTTAACCTCTTAGCTAGAGCTAAGAGGTGAAGTTTGTAGTTTGTTTCAATGCTTTAATTCTTTTATTTCAAAAACTCTTTTCTTATTTATGGATTTTGAACTTCTAATTTGAATAAAGTCGGGATTTTTAGATGAATTCTGAGAGTTTGTGTACTCCAGACATGAGTTCCTTGCAATTCTCTGAGATTGCCATGATTGGGTTGTTTGAATTCGAATTGTAGTAACCCCAGAGCATGCCATAGTCTCTTGGCATGGCTGTTACTTCGAAGGCTACAAATTCAAGTTCTATGTGCTTCATTAGAACTAGAAATCTGATTTTCAGATTTAAGTGGGACTGTTTGTGCTTGAATGTTATATCCTCCAATTAGATGAGAGATAGAACTTTGATTCTAATTGTGTTGTGCTTGGATAGATGGATTAGTATTGAACTACTATAAGTGGATCCTTGATGATCTAGTTCTTTCCAAATCTCAAATTTTCCTGTTTTATGTTAAAAACTGTTTTCCTAAACTTCTTAAATTCTAGTTATTGAAGTAGTTGGAATTGTTTACTTCTTTCGTTGTGGATCGACCTCGGTCTTATCAAGAATTATCACTACATCGCAGCCTTATACTTGAGGCGAGCGAACAAGGTTGCATGTAACCGAATGTCAAAGCGAGTGGACATTGCTTGCCTTAGTCTAACCCGGTCATTCCTAAATCTTGGTCTGGAATCTTTACTTACCTTTATATTTGAGTCAGTTGATTGTCTGAAAATTGATAACTCGCATATACCGCGGGAGTTTGGAGAAAACGTTGCGATCATCCCTGCATAAGCTGCAACTTGGGTATCCAATCACAACCTTTCCGCTTCTGATCAATACTAACATCAGAAAGGTACAGTAGAGCCTCTACGTCCATTATAGTTTTACGAGATTACTGACCCTGTGATTGATTGTTCGTTGCTTTCCCGAATCACTCCAGGAGTACTTATTTTGCTTGACTGTCAAAGTGGTTACTTGCCCTGCGTCCATGTACTCTTACGGGAGATCCACTACGCCGACTTGGACTCAGTCAAGGTACTTTAGGCATCCACGCCTAAGTATGTGCGAGTGAACTTTTTCCACCCATTTTGCTCATTTTGATACTTGGGTTACAATTCATTGTTTCCACCGTTCAGATGGTTTCTTTGACCGAGCCTTTTGGCTTTCATCTTTTCGTATCTGGCATTTGGTATGACCGTCTTGACACTGGAGTTCAATCTAACCGTACTTTGAGTGTATTCGATTCGATGATCCCAGGAAAAATCGTGAGACATCGGATCTTATTTGATTTTGCGTTGGCTCCTACTCGGAGATATAGAAGATCTCTTAGTGTTTTGGAGGCCGAACGCTTTAATGAGAAAATATTTTTGGATTTTAAAAAGACCCACTCTGGGGAGTGATACTCCATGGGGTTTTTATTTACGAATAGAAATATATAGATAATATTTTTTTATCTTTTTTGAAAAGGAAATCTGATTTGCACGTGCCTCCACTAGGGATGCCTATGGGGTCTTTGGCTAACCGACTTTTATTTTGAAAGCAGGTAAACATGATGATTTATGCGATGGATGCTAATGCATATGGATGCATATTTGATGATGGATGCATTGTTTAGCTCTTTCTCTTTCAGTTCAATGATTTTGCTTTTGCTGGGGATGTAGAGAACTTGAGCTTATTGCTTATAAGGTTTTGCTTCCCTGAAGATTTTCCTTTTTTATGCGGATGTCTGGTCAGCGGGTTGTTTAAGATCTCAACCCGTGGTCGATCAGGTCCATTGTCCCAATATGCTGCTGCATTTCTGTTGGGAATGGATGAAGGCGGTTCTAGGTTGCAACCTCAAGATACTCTTCTAGTGAATGAATGTGATTGGGATGGTGCTTGGTTGCTAATTTTGGTCAAGATTTTAATTTGCGGGCGATCAGATCCGTCATCCCAAACTGTGAACTGGGTGAGGGGAGTTCAAGACTCCTGAAATGCTGTGCTGGGGATAGTGACATTTTTTTGTGATTTTTGCAAGTATTTGATCTGAATCTTTACCTGGGTGGTTAGGATAGAGATTGGTTATTAAAAACAAAGGAAATATTTTTGTGGCTTTGTAAATATCTGATCTAGATCTCTTCCTGAGTGGTTAAGATGAAGATCGTTGTTATTGAAAACAGTAGAAATATTTTTGTGATTTTGTAAATTGATTTTGCAATGTTTTGGTGTTTTGTTGGATTTTCTAAAATGCAGGAAAAGGTGTGGAATTTTCATTGATTTACAGCTTCTACTGCTGGTAAGGCACCCAATCCATTTTACGTCAGTGAGCCAGTTGAGTCTCACACAGTTAAGTATCGTAGTTTTACATCTTCAGATGATGAGGTTGAGGGTTTTCAGTCAACACACCCACAAAGTTTCATGTTCCTTATGTTGCACATAGACCACGTATCGTCCTATGGACTCCTTCGACCACAAAATGAGCCACATCCTCACATTTCCCTTTATCAGTCCAGTTTGGGGTCTTATGCTACTCACAATTCCGTGAGGGTGCGCTTCACCTCCCAACTGCCTTAATCCCCTTCATGAATTTTAGGAATAGGGAACATCCATCAGATTCAACAGCAACTTCCAAATCAAGGTCGTCTATCATGATGCATTCAACACGAACAGGATCGTGGGGATTTGCCCGCCTCGATCCTTACCTGTTTAGAGAACTAAGGACACCCATACAATTAAGTGTCAACCATGTCCAAAACATGTTGGGAAAGAAAGCCCCCGAGAAATTAATCGCAGTGTAGTTTTAAGTCTTTGAACTGCTAGGTATAGATTTATGCAGTTAAAATTGATGGTGAATCCCCCCCTCCCTTTTTTTAGAAAACTCAAGATTTCAACTCGAGTGATTGGGATTGATACTGGTTTTTATGGAAAGCTTAAAATCTTTTTAGTATTTTTGAAATGATCTGGGTCATCGAACCTTGGCTCGAAGGGCCGAGATTGAATGCCGATTTTTGGTTAAAAGTAGGAAAGTCCCCTGAGAAGTTAATCCCAGTGTAGTTTAAGGTCTTCGGACTCGGATTTTGTACAGATGATTGCGAGAAATATTTTTTGATGATTTTTCGAAATGTTTCAGGTTGTTAAATCCCAATTCGAGCGATCAGGATTAATACTGGTTTTATTGAAAATCCCTTGGGATCTTGATCCCGAGGTAGTTTAAGGTCTTCGAACCATATTTATACAAGCGAGGTTGGAAACGTATATATTTTTTGTGTTTTTAGAAAAATGTCCTAAGTCATCGGATCTTGATTCGGAGGATCAAGATCGATGCCGGTTTTTATTAAAAATCTCTCGGGATTTTGATCCCGACGTAGTTTAAGGTCTTCGGACCACTGGGGATGGGAGGTAGACAGAAATCAGGGTTGGAAATTCTCGATGTTTTCTGAAAATGATTCAGGTCATCAAGTCATGACTTTGGATGGTTGAGATCAATGTTTGACCAAGTCAATTCTTTTTCTTTCTTTTGAAAATCTCAAGGGGCTTTTTCCACGTCATTGTCTAAGATCTCCTCAATTTCTCACAAGATGAAATTTTGGTGAGATTCCTTGCTCTTTTTCTCATTCTTATCTTCCATCACTTCATTCTTACATGGAGGTACAAGATTCACTTGCAACTACTCTTCCCAAGGGGGAGTTCTTCCAAAGGAGAGGGAGGGAAGGGTCGTTTCACCTTGACGGGAGGATGGCTGACCACCTGGGTGCCGCTCAAACCTCCTCTGCCCACTAGTTTTTCCAGTGGGTTGGGTTATGGGGTGCCCTCCCATTTTCTATGTAACATGGGGCACCCCTTACACTTTCAGCGTGCAATCTCCCTTTCTTCTTTCTCGCTCTCTGTCTTTCTTCTAGTTTTTCTCTTCTTTTGGTGGCCCTCTTTCCTTTTCAAGTGGTGAAGCTTTGGTGGCGTTTGGGACAGCAAGGTGGCCCCCCTTTGGTGAGTGGTGAAGGTATGGAGCACTTCTTTCTTTCATTTCATTGCTTTCCTTTTCATTCCCTCTTCTCATTCTCTCTTTCTTTTCCTCATGTAGGTGCTTCAAGAGAGTTAAGGTGGGCCCAAGCTTTTTTATCTTTTCCACTTTTCAACCTCTACTCAGGTGGTGCATGGAGAGGGACATTTCAAGCTTCATCTCATTCTTTTTCTCTTTCATACTCCCTCCATGTGCATGTAAAGGGTAATTTTGCCATGTCCATCAAGTGTGCATGGTAAAATATCCTATTTTCTTTCATGGGAGTTGGGCTCAAAGTGAAGTTAGGGCTCTTAGTGCATTTGATGGGCCCAATACTTCATTTTGGGCTCCCTCATGCTCTCTTTTCCTTTTCATGTTTTCTTTAAATGCTTTCTCTCTTTTTTCATCTTCTTTTCAAGGTTTGAGCCCATGAGATTGGTTGGGCCCACCTCAAGTTTTGGGCTCACAATGCTCACTTTGGATAGTTCCTTCTTTCTTCACATGTGTATGGACGAAAGTGACTAGCCCATTCTTTATTTGGATTTCAAGTTGGATAGATTCTCTAGTTGGGCCTTTATGGACAAATGGCCCAATTCTTCCACCATCTTTTGATTTTGATGCACATCCTTGGTCTCATTTCCTTGTGCACAAGGTGTCATGCCCCGAAAATCAGGTGTCGGGCAGTCCGCGACTCCCGAGTCTTCCGAGGTGACTGTATTTTGCGGAAGTATAGTTTAATGGCACAAATCGATGGCATCAACTCATAAATAGAGCTTTAAGCTAAACAGTGTATAATATAGTCTGAATTAAGGTGTAAATACATACAATCATCTACACAACTAAGGAGTCCACTCAGCTGGGGCTTAATATATACATGCTCAAAAATGAATACAATACAAGTCCAAAGCCACTCCGATAGGCAAGCCAGCAAATCTTACGTCTCACTCATCAAGTAGTGGAAACTCCTGCATCAAAGATAACTGGTTGGTGTTTTAAAACACCCCCCCAGGTGGGAGTGAGTAATCATACTCAGTGTTACCATTCCCTAAGTTAAACATATTATCAATACAATCAAGTACAAATAGTGGAGCATAACAAATGGTAGGGCTCTCACACCTACCACCCCAGCATCAACAGATAGCATAACCCCACAATCAAGTTCTTATTCTAGTTGAATAATGCATGTAGTCATGATATGCAAATGTTATGTTCTGGAGAAATAAACGGTGGGGTTACCACCCAGCAGCAGCATCGGACCAATGCAAGTGAAAATGTGATGTATGCATGTTTATCAAGTATTTATTTAATTCCATATTCAATCAACAGTATTGGAGAAGCCAGAATACCTCAATTCTATCAAGAGTCTTACAAACACGAACACGACCGACAGGAACGAGGCCGAACACTGGACAACGAGGAAAGCCGGACACTGGATAATGGCTTTAGCGAACACTGGACAATGCCAAGTCGGGGTACCCTCTACCAAGCTGGGATCCACCGCCAGGTCAGGGCGTCCTATGCCCGTCTCATGGAATCCCAATTTAGGTCCGTCACCCAACATAACTGAATAATGAATCAAATGGTAAGGGTCTCGATACCCTAGAATGTTATATGCATGGTAATGGGTCGTCACCCAAGATTAATGATGGTAGGCTCGTCACTTAGCATCGGTGCTCAAGACTCTCGATAAGACCATCATGATCAATACCGGTCAAAGACAGCACAAGCATAGTTACCCATATACCATGCCTGGCCCATGAGCTTCAGTATGTAGGATTTAATGCTCAAGGCTATTAGAGGGTACATTACCCACACTAGCCAAAGACAGCACAAACGCAGTTACCCATATTCCATGTCTGGCTCATGAGACTTGATACGTATACATAACAATGGTAATTGTGGTATTCAAGATTTTACAGAATATGTAACAATGATCAAACAAATATGATTAACCCTGAAATTGAATGATTTGGTAGGCTGAGTGAAACACCAACCAAACCGCGTAGCTAAGGTTGGTCGATCATGTTACTCCCAATGTTGAAACTCCAATTTATACATTGCATTGTCCATTACACTACATAGTTTGCATGATTTTCATGGTTTAAAGGCCCACCTAACACGTGTTTCTGTGATTGTAGGGATGAGAGTGGATTTCATCAAATTGGAGCCAAAAGAATGTATTTGAAGACATTACATGAAGTCCTAGGATGGATCAAAGAAAGAAGAAGAAAAAGGGAGAAAAGAGAATGAGAAAAGAAGAAAAAGTGGAAGAAAAACCAAGGCTGACCGGTCGTCCGACCGGTCAGCCACATAAAAGATGTAAATGGAAGGAGGCCGACCGGTCTTGACCGGTCGGCCAGGAAGACTGGACACATTGCATTGGGGCCGACCGGTCATGACCGGTCGGCCATAGGCACTGGATGAAGGATAAACAGCCCGACCGGTCATGACCGGTCGGGCATGCACGCTGGAACAATGGACAATCCACGCCGACCGGTCATGACCGGTCGGCTGAGCTCTCTGGAGTATTTGAAAAGCCAGGCCGACCGGTCACGACCGGTCGGCCCTGCGTAAGAAGTCTCCTTTCTAAATTGGGACTCCGAAAATTGCTGCGCAATGCGAAGGCTTTCGCAGAATCCGACGCAAGGGGGGGGCTTGTTGCTATAAAAGGCCACCTAGGGGCTCTCCCTAAGGCATCAGAGAAGAGAAGGAACGTGAGTTTGGAGGCTGAAGGCGACTGTGGAGCGTCTGCAACATCTATTTTCGGGTTTTTCTAGTTTTATGCTTTATTTTTGAGTTTTTAGTTGTAGCATGACTATGCTCGGCTAAAACCTCTCAGCTAAGGCTGAGAGGTGAAGCTTGTAGCCAGTTCTATGTTAATTTCAGTTTGATTCAAGTATTTTTTAATTCAAGGTTTGAATTTTCTTATGTTCAGTCCAAAAGATGGTAGTTTGAGATGTCTTATCTGAGTTCATGTGCTCCGGACATGAATTCCTTTTAATTCTCTGAGATTATCACAGGTTGCTTGTTTAGATTCGAATTATAGTAATCCTTGAGCAGGCCATAGTCCATAGGCATGGCTGTTACTCCGCAGGCTATGAATTTGAATTTTACATTGATTGAATGGACTTGAACTTGGAAGTTCAACTTGAATTGGATGAATGTGTGTGAATGCTTTATTTTCCAACTAGATGAGAGATAGGACTTCAAATCTAGTTGTGTTCTCTACTTGGATTGACTGAATTAACATAGGATTGCTACAAGTGGATCCTTGAAGGCCTTAGTACATTATATCTCTGATTTTTCATTAAGTTACCGTTTTAATTAAATATCCCATTGAAATTGAATTTATTTTATTAAACTGAGTTGCTGGAGTATTTAGGAAGCTGTTACTCTTTCCCTGAGGATCGACCTCGGTCTTACCGAGTTTTATTACTACATCGCAGCCTTACACTTGAGGCGAGCGAACAAGTTTTTGGCGCCGCTGCCGGGGAAATTAGATAATAGTTTTCAAATAGTTTCAGTGGCTGTAGAAGTAGATAGGTTTTTCTGATTTTTCTTAGAACTAACAAAGTTTTCTGTTTTGTAGGAATTCTTCTTTCAGTTCAAGCGCATCAGGTGATACCTTTCTAACTTAGTTTTTAGAATTTTCAGATTGCAGTTTTCTAAGTTAGGATTAGTTTTGATTTCTGATTGAGTGGTTTATGTCCCGTTGGGAACGTAACCATTCAAATCGTCTCCAATCTGAAGGTGGTTTAGTTGGACCATTGTCAGTCCATAGACGAGTCCGGAATTATCAAGAGCATTGTGAAAGTTTGGGGAGTATGGAGCAAACACCCTTAAGGAATCCTCCACCCCCTACTCCAACCACAAACGCAAATCAGGAAGGAGTAGGAGAGAATGAGGTACATAATGTTCCTCCAATGAGATCACTACGGGATTACCTACAACCTGCTCGTACAATTACACCTTCTTGCATAGTTCTACCAGCTAACGGTGGGACCCTTGACATAAAACCGGGAGTAATCCAACTTTTACCTAAATTCCATGGGCTAGACTCTGACCGCCCATACTTACACTTGCAAGAATTCGAAGAAGTGTTGGCCACCTTGCATTATCCCAATGTTTCTGGGGATACAATCAGACTTAAACTTTTTCCCTTCACCTTGAAAGAAAGAGCCAAAGATTGGCTTCACTCTCTTAGACCATATTCGATTGGGTCATGGGTTGAGATGAACCGGGAATTCTTGAAAAAGTTCTTCCCAGCTCATAAGACAAACACTCTTCGAAGGACCATAATGAATTTCTCAGCAAAAGAGGGTGAATCATTCTTTCAATGTTGGGAAAGATTTAAGGAACTCCTGCTTGCTTGCCCACATCATGGCTATGAGAGTTGGCGAATTATAAATTTTTTCAATGATGGATTAAGTCCTAATATGCGCCAATTTGTGGAAATGATGTGCAATGGCGAGTTTATGAGTAAAAATCCAGATGATGCTTGGAGTTACTTGGACATGTTGGCTGAAAATGCCCAATCTTGGGACACCTCGGATAAACCCAAGAACCCCAAGCCTACTCAAGAGAAAGGAGGGATATATGTCCTTAAAGAGGAAGACAACGTAAATGCAAGGATAGCCAACCTCACAAGGAAAGTTGAGGCCATGGAACTTAGCAAAAATGGAGTTTCCAAGTCCAAGGAAGCTGTTGAAACCACATGTGGGATTTGTCTCACCGACTTACACGCTACGCAAGATTGTCCCACAATTCCTGCATTTAAGGAAGTGTTGCAAGAGACAGCCAATGCCACATATGGTTATCAACGGCCCTTCAATGGACCGGTAGGTAATACATACAATGAGAGTTGGAAGAACCACCCGAATTTCAGTTGGAAGAATGCCCCAACGGGCAATCCTACCAACTCCCAAAGAGGGCCACCCATGCAAAATATGGCCCCACCTCAAGTCTCATTGGAGGATACTTTGAGAGCGTTTATGCAAGGGCAAGCGCAAATAAATGAATCAAATCAGCAATTGTTCCAAGAGCTGAAAGTCTCGGTTGATGAGATTAAGGGACGCTTGAATGCTAGGGAAGGGACCTTTCCGGCCCAACCTCAGCCCAATCCTAAGCAAGTACATGAAGTAAGCATCCCTAATCTTTCCAACCAAAACATGGAGCAAGCTAAATCCATTACCACCCTTAGAAGTGGTAAACAAATTGACAAAACTATTCCGGTGAAGGCCGATGAGCCTAATGATCCGGTAAGTTCTGAGGATGAAAATGGATCTAACTTAGCCCCACAACAACCGGAACGCATTTACCAGCCCACAGCACCATTCCCATCGAGATTGGTTGCCCCAAAATCTCTCCCAAATTCCCAAGATATTCTAGAGATTTTCAGACAAGTCAAGATCAATATCCCTTTGCTTGATGCCATCAAACAAATTCCCTCTTATGCCAAGTTTCTAAAAGACCTATGCACAACAAAACGCAAATATAATGTGCAGCAAAAGGCCTTCTTAACTGAGCAAGTGAGTGCCATCCTCACTCAAAAGACTCCCCCAAAATTCAAAGATCCCGGTAGTCCCACAGTTTCATGTATCATTGGAGACTACCGGATTGAACGTGCCTTGTTAGACTTGGGGGCGAGTGTGAACTTGATCCCATACTCGGTATATGAGCAATTGGGCCTTGGTGAATTAAAACCCACCAAAACCACATTGCAACTCGCAGATAGATCTATCCGTGTACCGAGGGGGATAGTTGAGGATGTTCTAGTCCAAGTTGACAAATTCTACTACCTGGTAGATTTTATAGTCTTGGACACACAACCGGTTTTGGATGCTAGCACCCAAATACCGATGATATTAGGCCGCCCATTCCTTGCCACATCAAACGCAATCATCAATTGCCGGAATGGGGTGATGCAAATATCTTTTGGAAACATGACACTAGAGGTAAATGTGTTTCATTTGGGCAAAAGACATAGGGATGTTGATGATGATGAGTTCTTCGATGTGAACATGCTCGAAACTTTTGAAGAAGAAGAACTCCTCCAACTTGAACCACTAGAAAGCTTGGAGACATGCTTAGCACATATCATGGATTCCGAAGATCCCATCAGTAGTGAGATTGTGCAGGCATTAAATATAGAAAGACCGGTAGTTGATACTAGCCGGTGGAGGCCCCATTTTGAAAAATTGCCACCAACCACATCAAGGCCTCTACCGTCTAGCATCAAACCACCGAAGCTTGACCTCAAACCATTGCCATCCGAGCTTAAATACGTATATTTGGGTCAAGAGGAAACGTTCCCAGTTGTCATTGCTTCTCACCTAGAGAAAGACCAAGAGCTCAAGTTGATTGAGCTACTCAAAGAACATCGGGAAGCCTTAGGTTGGACAATAGCGGATCTCAAAGGGATAGATCCTTCGGTTTGCACTCACCGTATACACCTTGAAGAAAACGCAAAAATGACTAGACAACCTCAAAGACGGTTAAATCCAAACATGATGGAGGTTGTCAAAGCCGAGGTGTTAAAGCTATTGGATGTGGGCATCATCTACCCCATCTCAGATAGCCAATGGGTGAGTCCTACCCAAGTTGTTCCCAAGAAATCCGGAATTACCATCATTGAAAACGCCAACAACGAGCTTATACCGACTAGGGTGACCACCGGTTGGCGTATGTGCATTGATTATAGGAAGCTCAATACGGTCACTAGGAAAGACCACTTCCCTCTCCCATTTATGGATCAAATTTTGGAGAGATTGGCAGGCCATCCCTATTATTGCTTCCTAGATGGCTATTCCGGATACAACCAAATCGAGATAGCTCCGGAAGACCAAGAGAAAACCACATTTACATGCCCGTTTGGTACCTTCGCTTACAGAAGGATGCCATTCGGATTATGTAATGCACCCGCCACATTCCAACGATGCATGTTGAGTATTTTCTCAGACATGGTGGGTGAGTTTCTTGAGGTGTTCATGGATGATTTCTCTGTTTTTGGTAGTACATTTGATGAGTGTCTCAAGCACTTGAAGTTGGTCTTGATAAGGTGTGAGGAAAAACAGCTTGTATTAAACTGGGAAAAATGCCATTTCATGGTACAAAGAGGAATAGTCCTTGGACACATCATCTCGTCCAATGGAATAGAAGTAGACCTGGCGAAAATTGACATAATTTCCAATCTACCACCACCCAAAAGCATACGTGATGTGCGGTCCTTCCTTGGACACGCCGGCTTCTATCAAAGGTTTATAAAGGACTTTAGTCACATCTCAAGGCATTTATGCAACCTTCTACAAAAGGAGACCCAATTTGAGTGGAGTGCCGAATGTCAATTAGCTTTTTCAAAGCTAAAAGACATGTTGACAACCGCTCCTATTATGCAACCACCAGATTGGTCCATGCCTTTTGAGTTGATGTGCGATGCTAGCGATTTTGCTATTGGGGCAGTGTTAGGCCAAAAGAAAGATAAAAAGCCCCATGTCATCTACTACGCAAGTAGGACCTTGAATCCCGCCCAAGTTAATTATTCGACTACGGAGAAAGAGCTCCTAGCCGTCATCTTTGCCTTGGACAAATTCAGGCCATACTTAATAGGATCCAAAGTTATTGTTTATACGGATCATGCGGCGCTGAAATACCTTCTTTCTAAGAAGGATACTAAGCCCCGTTTGCTAAGATGGATCCTACTCCTTCAAGAATTCGACCTGGAGATCAAAGATAAGAAGGGGGTAGAAAATGTGGTGGCAGATCATCTATCTCGCCTAGTCCTACCAAATTCCATTGATGAGTCACCTATTGAGGACTCATTCCCTGATGAGCAACTCTTTGTTGCTATGCATCCACCATGGTACGCTGATATAGCCAACTATCTTTCCACAGGTGCGATGCCGACTCATTGGACTGCGCAAGACAAACGTAAATTTCTAAGGGAAGTGCGCAGATTTTTCTGGGATGAACCTCTATTGTTTAAATATTGCCCAGACCAGATTATAAGGAGATGCGTCCCCGATGATGAACACAATTCAGTCATCTCCTTTTGTCATGATCAAGCATGTGGGGGTCATTTTTCAGCCAAGAAAACAACTGCAAAAATTCTGCAGTGTGGTTTTTATTGGCCCACATTATTTAAAGATACCCACGAGTTTTGCAAAGCATGCGAGCGCTGCCAGAAGTTAGGAGGATTATCCCGTCGCAATATGATGCCTCTCACCCCAATTCAACATCTTGAAGTCTTTGACTGTTGGGGCATCGATTTCATGGGACCATTCCCCTCATCTTTTGGACATGTCTATATTCTGCTTGCCGTAGACTATGTGTCTAAATGGATCGAGGCTATCCCATGTAGAACCAATGATCATCGTACGGTTCTCAAGTTTCTCAAAGAAAACATACTTTCTAGATTTGGGACGCCTCGAGCCATTATTAGTGATGGTGGTGCTCACTTTTGCAATAGACCTTTTGAAACTTTGATGAAGAAATATGATATTAGGCACAAAGTGAGTACCCCATACCACCCACAAACAAGTGGGCAAGCTGAAATTTCCAATAGGGAAATCAAACAGATTTTAGAAAAGACGGTGAGACCGGATCGCAAGGATTGGTCCCTGCGATTAGATGATGCACTTTGGGCTCACCGTACTGCCTACAAGACACCCATTGGAATGTCCCCTTATAGACTTGTCTATGGGAAAGCTTGCCACTTGCCTGTGGAGATAGAACACAAAGCCTATTGGGCAATTCGGGCCCTAAATTTTGACATAGACAAGGCTAGCTCGCTTCGCAAACTTCAATTAAATGAGCTTGAAGAGATCCGGAACGATGCATATGAGAATTCGAGGATTTACAAGAGCAAGATGAAGGCCTTTCATGATAAGCACATCTTAAGGAAATCCTTCCATGAAGGACAGAAAGTTCTCTTGTATAATGCCCGACTTCATCTTTTTCCGGGAAAATTACGATCTCGATGGACCGGCCCATATATTGTTAAAGAAGTTTTTCCTCACGGGGCTGTTGAGATTGAGAATGCAGCAAATGGTGACTGTTTCAAAGTTAATGGACAACGCCTTAAACCATTTGTTGAGAAATTTGATTCAGAGGACATGTCCATCTCTCTGAATGATCCTGTTTATCAGGATTATTGATCTCCTAGTCTGATGGAGGTATAGCATAGGTAGGTTTATTTTGTTTTACTGTTTTAGTAGGATTTAGTTGTTGGAATTGCAGACCTCCATGATCGCTCTCTCAGGTACTATTGTTCTCACTCTCTCATTGTTTACGATTGCTCTCATGTTCATGCTAATTGACGATCTTTTTACATTGAGGACAATGCAAGATTTGGTTGGGGGGTGAGATGAGATCCCTCATCTAGCATATGGCAACATTTCGAGCTTCATATGCACAAAATTTTTTTGAATTTTCTAACATCTCAAAACTCTTTTAGAAAATTTTGTTTCTATACATTTGAGAGGCTATGAGTAGAAGAGGAGGAGAAACGAAGTGTGTGATGTTGTAGTTTGGAATTTCTTCCAACATAATGGCTTTATATGTTAATTCCCCTATTGTTGTGATTGATAGAAAATTTGAACACCTTTACACCAAGTTCACATTACACGATTTTCATGAGTAACAGGTTTATGTGATTTGTGGATTAGATAGACTTTGGTTTAGAGGTGTTGAGCAACCAAGCCGGGGTATTTTGTCCATCCTTGTCCATGGGAAAATAATGAAAGATATGGATTTCTAAAAATCCTATCTAAGTTAAAAGAAAAAGGAAAGAAAGGATGAAATCGGGAAGGAAAGAAAATTGGTGGAAAATTCCGAAAAGGGCTACCTATTACCAACCGGGGGATGGTCGAACCGTAACCAAAGCCGGAAATGGGATGTAGTGTGAAAGCCGTCGGAAGGACGGTAAGGCAAATTTCTGTCATAGGCTTGCTGTTGCTCTGTGCACCTTGAAATCCCTGGTCTACTTAATCTATAAAGAAGATGGTTCCAGGAACTCATGAGATGAAATTTCACTATGCACACTAGGTTGAATTTGTTCGAATTCTTCTATTTATCAATCAGTCAGCGGGGATTTCATGTAAACACTTCTTATGTTTTGAGAGTCCAAGGTTCAGCTTCTAACACCTAATTTTTCCAAATTTTACACTTATACATCTTGGGATGGATAGAATCATAGGTTCTAAAGGAGAGTTGGATTTGGAGGGTTGAAATTATTTTCACGCATGTTTTGCTCGGGACTAGCAAAAAGCTGGTTGGGGGGTGTGTTGAACCTCCAATTTATACATTGCATTGTCCATTACACTACATAGTTTGCATGATTTTCATGGTTTAAAGGCCCACCTAACACGTGTTTCTGTGATTGTAGGGATGAGAGTGGATTTCATCAAATTGGAGCCAAAAGAATGTATTTGAAGACATTGCATGAAGTCCTAGGATGGATCAAAGAAAGAAGAAGAAAAAGGGAGAAAAGAGAATGAAGAAAAGAAGAAAAAGTGGAAGAAAAACCAAGGCTGACCGGTCGTCCGACCGGTCAGCCACATAAAAGATGTAAATGGAAGGAGGCCGACCGGTCTTGACCGGTCGGCCAGGAAGACTGGACACATTGCATTGGGGCCGACCGGTCATGACCGGTCGGCCATAGGCACTGGATGAAGGATAAACAGCCCGACCGGTCATGACCGGTCGGGCATGCACGCTGGAACAATGGACAATCCACGCCGACCGGTCATGACCGGTCGGCTGAGCTCTCTGGAGTATTTGAAAAGCCAGGCCGACCGGTCACGACCGGTCGGCCCTGCGTAAGAAGTCTCCTTTCTAAATTGGGACTCCGAAAATTACTGCGCAATGCGAAGGCTTTCGCAGAATCCGACGCAAGGGGGGGGCTTGTTGCTATAAAAGGCCACCTAGGGGCTCTCCCTAAGGCATCAGAGAAGAGAAGGAACGTGAGTTTGGAGGCTGAAGGCGACTGTGGAGCGTCTGCAACATCTATTTTCGGGTTTTTCTAGTTTTATGCTTTATTTTTGAGTTTTTAGTTGTAGCATGACTATGCTCGGCTAAAACCTCTCAGCTAAGGCTGAGAGGTGAAGCTTGTAGCCAGTTCTATGTTAATTTCAGTTTGATTCAAGTATTTTTTAATTCAAGGTTTGAATTTTCTTATGTTCAGTCCAAAAGATGGTAGTTTGAGATGTCTTATCTGAGTTCATGTGCTCCGGACATGAATTCCTTTTAATTCTCTGAGATTATCACAGGTTGCTTGTTTAGATTCGAATTATAGTAATCCTTGAGCAGGCCATAGTCCATAGGCATGGCTGTTACTCCGCAGGCTATGAATTTGAATTTTACATTGATTGAATGGACTTGAACTTGGAAGTTCAACTTGAATTGGATGAATGTGTGTGAATGCTTTATTTTCCAACTAGATGAGAGATAGGACTTCAAATCTAGTTGTGTTCTCTACTTGGATTGACTGAATTAACATAGGATTGCTACAAGTGGATCCTTGAAGGCCTTAGTACATTATATCTCTGATTTTTCATTAAGTTACCGTTTTAATTAAATATCCCATTGAAATTGAATTTATTTTATTAAACTGAGTTGCTGGAGTATTTAGGAAGCTGTTACTCTTTCCCTGAGGATCGACCTCGGTCTTACCGAGTTTTATTACTACATCGCAGCCTTACACTTGAGGCGAGCGAACACCCAAGTCGACCAAACAAGTCCATGATGGCCAAACCCAAGTAGGCAGTCCATAAATTGTGATTTTCAGAGATTAATCCCAATCATGTCAATTAAATATTATACTAAGCATGTTGTGAGAGGAATAAAACATCATAGCATTCATTATCTCAATCAGGCATAAAACCAAACAGTTGATATGCGATATACTTCATTTCATATATGGGCGTAAAATCAAACACTTGGCATGCTATTACAGGCTAACTCATCAAATTCACATTCAGGCACTAGTCTGGGTGGATGGTAATCCACTTACTCAAGTATATGTGAACTTCTGTTCACTCAGGAATTTCATCAAACACTTGATATGCACAACACATCAAATCTCATATTTTCATAAAATCAATTCAAATGGGTAATCAATCCACACATCGAAGTAAGCATGTAATTAATCAACATATATAGAACATCAATCATAAACATAAATCATTCGGTACTTAACTTTGAATGGAATTCAAGAAAAACCTAATTTTCACTATTTGGAACCCTCATGGGCTGATAATAGCCAACTTAGAAGATAGTCCTCACCTGATTGATGAATCCACGAGCTAGGAATGAGTATTCCTCAATAATTTGAAGAAAATCCAGCTAGAACACCTAAATTTGACAAAAATCCTAATTAGAAATGAGAATCCCTAATGAAACTTCCTAATTTCTACAATAGGAGAGGTATCTTACCTCAAAGCACGGCCCACCTACGATTGGTAGAAGGAATGGTGACAGAGTAAAAGGGTTTGAGAAAACCCTAGAAGAAAACCCAAGCAAAATCCCCAAATTCCATTTCAAATAAAATTCTTAAATGGGCTTGGTATTTATAGTTCCAGGTGGTCCAAGGTTGAGGTGAGTCGCACAACTTACCCTCTCTGGTCATGACTTATGTTGTGCGGTTCAAGATAGGGTGTTGGACATCTGGTGCAGGGGAAAGGTCAAGTCCAGTAAGACGATCGATTTCGTGTAGATTCGTGATCAACGGCCCACTAACGAACGGTCTATAGCTGTTCTAGGTTTTCGGGACACCAATTGGATGATTTAGTGAACAGAGTTTGATGAATCTTTTTATTGGATCATAACGGACATAGCTAGGTACATGATGTGATATACAGGGTGCATTTCTTTGTAAGTTAAGGGTGGTTAATCTCATTCGTATAATTTTACATGTCAAAAGGGCTATTTTGTCAAATCGATTTCTAAACTCAGGATAATCGAGATTTGATTCACTGATTAGCTTAGTCTAAGGTGGATCTGCATTGTGAGTCAGTTATATAGGTTAATCCATTGTGATTTCAGTAAATCATAGATTAAGATTTATTGATTAACGGATTGGATGTAGGAATTGACAATTAAAAAGGAATTCGTATAGCTATCCATGATATCTAACAAAGAATGTACGGTTAGATTGATGTGTCTAAATGTTTTACGAGATTTCGATCGAATTGGATCATTCAAACAAGAGTTTCATGTACAAATCTTCTAGATTATTGATTATAAATCAGATGTATGCATTCTCATTTTAGAATTAAAATAGAAAAATTTCTAAAGGCGCTCGAGTACTTTTAAGGCTCAAGGATTGAAATTTTCAGGGCGTTACACAAGGTGTGGTGGGCCCTTTTGAATTCCTCCACATAGATGGGCTTTTGGGGCCCATTAAAACTTATGAATTTCTTTTAGTCAAGAGTGCACCACCACACTTTGTGTATTTAGGATTCTTTTCCTTCATGCTTTTTCTTTGGATGAATGGAGGACTTGGGTCACTTAATCATTTACAAGGCCCATGAGTGAGCTATTTCAACAATCTCACTAAGTTCAAGTGGTTTTTAATGTTGTAGGAAAAATGGTACTCAAGAGTTTCCTTTAATGTCTCCAACTTCCAATGGATAATCCTTTTTCAAGTGAGCTATCCATACAATCATAGTTCCTTGATCCTCTCTTGGGGTGGCATTTGGTGGGCCATCCACCATCCTTTTCAAAGATGAGTGATTTTTTTCAAAGAATGATGCTTATAAGTTGCCCACGTTTGTCCCATGCTTTGGGGTGCTTTGGATTTTGGTTTTTAAGTGGGCTATGTCCATCATTCTTAACCATTTTCATGATGGTTGGATGACTTATCAAGCCATGCCCCCTTGTGTTCAAATGGTCTTCTTTTTGGTAAAGAAAGTGGTGCACATAAGTTGCCCAAACTTGTCCTTGCATGGACATTTCTAGCTTTGATTCTTCATGTGGGCTATGTGCAACATTTATCAAGATGATGCACATAAGTTGCCCATGATTGACCCAAGAGTGGGTTCTTATGGTTCTTCAAGTGGGCTATGTGCTCCCTTCAATCCATTGAGGTGGGGCATTTGAGTTGCTCTTGGGGACCAATTTCCTTCCTATTCCCCTTTTGTCCATGTACATATGTAAAAAGATGGAAACATCTTAAATGAGGCTCATTGCTATGATGTGGAAAGTGAACCAAACCTTGGTCACACATGGACTTTGAAAAGGGTTTTTCATATGAAGCTTGATTCTTACCCTACTTTGGTCTCATGGCACTTGAGTGCATTTGGTGTCCAAAATGTGTCCTTGGATGGTGCATTTTCCTCATCTAGGGCACAACATGCAACCCTCTTTAAGGTGGGCCATGCTTTTTTCAATGGGTCCAACACATATCCTAGGCGACACATGGAGTTAAACATTGGACTTGGTATGTTTGTATTTGGATCATGTAAGTCTAAATCCATGGGTCTCCTAGATAAATATTTGGATTTTAATGGGTAAAGAATAGGAGCTTACCTTGCCAAGCTTGTAGGATTTGATGGCAGACGGCACGAGGGGGCACAGAGTGGTTAGTGAAGATGACCCTGCCTTCATTGTTCGCCGTGGGAACCATATGTGTTCTCTAGCCAAGGAACACCAACATCTTCCTTCCATAAAAGGTCGGAGCACCCAAGACCTTTGGGATAACTGGGTGGAACAACTACAGCCGATGCTTGAACATGTTCTCGCCAATACTCCTTTCGCGAGTCTTCTCACGTTGCGCTTCCACAACAATAATGCCAACTGTATGTTACTCACGACCCTTTGCGAGAGGTGGAGGGATGAAACTAACACCTTTCAACTTCCTTGTGGCGAATGGGGGATAACTCCCCTGGACATATATATGCAGATAGGCTTTCCATTCCATGGGGCAGTTGTTCCCCATGCGGGCTCTTTCGCTTTGGCTACTCCCAATGACTGGATGCAACTTGTGTGAGCCATCCCACCTAAGAGAAAATTTTAAAGCAGCCAAGTGAAACTGCGATGGTTTCACAACAATTCCGTTGTTGTTGTCCCTACTACTGAGCTGGAAACCCTTCATAAAGCACGGGCAATGATCACTTACGCCTTCGGTTCATTTCTTTTCTGCCATGCAAATGAAAGGATCGATCCTAGATTTGTTCACTTGACTGAGGACCTTCATCATTCGTACAGTTGGAATGGGGCCATTCTGACTTACATTTACCAGGGCTTGGATAAGACTTCTCGGAGTAGCAGGTCTTTTATAGGTTTTTGGCCTGTCGTGGAGGTATTCTCTTTAACCTCCCTTAGAGATTTTTATCCTCTTTCTTCGTCTGATCATTGTGTTTGCCCTTGCCCAAACATGCTTCTATGATTATTTTGCTTACCTGTCCCCGAGGATACGGGATGACATCGAACCATCTTTGTATCGCTTCATGCATTGGCGTCAGCAAAACTGTCGGCCAAATCCCTGAGTATCTGAGGATAACTGGCATGCTGACATAGATGGATTGATTGCGGAAGACGTAAGTATCTTGTTTTCCTTATCCGTCGTGCTGTTCTGCAACTGACTGTGAGATGATTTTCCTTCTTTAGTGTGCCCGGATGCCCTATGCCTGCTTTCCCTCTGTACACTCCTCAGTGTGTGGAGGCGTACGAGGCCTCATGTCTCCGAATAATGCTTTCTGATGCTGAGTCATTTTAGTGGTACTTGGGAGAGAGGTTGCTCCGATAGATTACCTGGCGTTGCCTGGGTTCCTTGTTCTGCACCCCCTCAGGCTACTCAGATTCCAGCTGATGCTATGGCCAAGTTCTCGAGGGTCAACCTGGATTTCGCTTCACGATCCCAAATCATGATTATGATGAGTGGTATCTGCTGTACGGACAGGGACCTCTTCTTCCTTCACTGTTCCAGGGGGTTGACGCAGTATGCTGGAGGATCGGTGACAACTCCTCTGATGAACCTTCATCATCGGGAGCGGGAGGAGAGGAGAGACGATGATGATTATATTGGTGATCTGTAGCCCACTTCTTTGAGGATGTATTCAGCTTGTTGATGTATGGCCTATTGACATTTAAGGCCTTCTGGATTTGCTTTTGTATCAAACATTTTGATTGAAATGTAACCTCTGTTTTACCTTGAATTTCTTGATGATGCTTGGATGCTTTGATGGTTGTTAATGCTTTGATTTTTTATCCATTCTCTTATGCTTTGTGGAAGATGGGGTTCTCAACTGCATGGATGATGACTTGAACGGTTCAGATTGCTTGATTTGGTCATGTGGGCCCTTTCCATATTTCAGCTTTGCTTTGGAACCCTATCCTTGATGTTCTGTGAGGCTAAGAAGGCTTTCCATGGAGCGGATGATGATTTGAACAGTTCAGATTGCTTGATTTGGCCATGTGGCCCACTTGATGATCAGATCCTGGACTCTGGCCTTCTTTCTTGATGATCAAACCCTAGACCTTGCTATTGGATGACTCATGTAAGCTCTTTCATAGTTTGGATCATGATGATCTAGCCTTTGAATGGCTCAGATTGTTTGTGGGCCCCTCTTGATCAACTTTTCTTCTCTTTGGCTTGGTTAGACCCATTTTGGTCGTAGTTCTTCATGATTGGATAAGTGGGGCACCTTCTAAATGATTCAGATCAAATTCTATCAAAATTCAGAGTCGATCGGAGCTTTGGGCGGCCCCCAGGGGGCCAATTGCTGACGTGGGCTGATAGTCTTACCTACTAGAGGCTATGAGGCCAATCCCGCAAAGAGAAAGGAAGACCGTCCATATAGGCAGCCCCCAGGGGGCCGCCTAGACCTCACCTCTTGTGTAGTCCATGCGGGCTCTGGTTTGGACATTCTTCATTGTTCCCTGTTGCTGTCTCCTTAATTCTTTGCATACGAGGTTTTGATCCAGCCATGAATCCCTCTTTTGTCTTCACTTTTCTTCTCTTTTTGTCTTCTTCTCGCTTTGTCCTTTCTCAAGCAATAGATGGTGGAGATTTAAGGGCTGTGGGGGCTGTCCATGATGGGTCCCACACTTCAGATTTTCAAAGGAGCTTTAATGGAGGGGAGAGGCCTTTAATGGATGGGGTAGATGGGGCATTAAGAGGTGGCATTGATGAAAACTTGAGCTTGGTGGTTGGTGGAGCTTTAAACACCTCCATTCATGGTGGGATGGTTGGAATTTCATATTTGAATGGGGCATTAACTATAGGAGGATTTGATGGTATGGATTAGATGGGGAGATGGACCATAGGTGAGGCTATGCATCCTTTGAGTGTGGGCCGCATGGATGATGTGATCGATGGTGATGATGGGGTCATAATGGACATAGGTGGGCTGATCTCATACCTAGACGGTATGGATAGTTCAGATGATACCTTTAATGGCTTGGATGCACTTAATGACGGTAGAGATGTGCGGTACACTTGCTTGGGCGAACTTGATGTGATCATTGACGATGTCCCCTTGATGATGGACGGTGTGGATGTCCCAATGATTCCTTTGACTGGACGGAAGTGATGGTTGGATTCCTAACTTTATGCTAGAGGGCACTGCAAGTCTAGATTTGACCGTAGATTCTTCGATTGGGGTCACTGGGACCCTTCTTGATGGTTCAGATGCTTTTTTTTAGTCGTCAGATTGGTCAGGATGCCACGATGTGCGGTGTGATCTTTGCTGATAGCCTTCTTAATGGATATTATCGACCCTCTGCTGATCACCGGCTCTTTGCGCACTCTGTTCACGAGGTGGGCGAGTCTTCTCATGCTGCTGAGGTCATGATAGTTTCGGATAGCGACGCGACTATATCAGACATAGTCGCTACTGGGGATATTCTAGAGACTGTTGAGCTCGTAGGAGTTTCAGCTTTTCCTTCTCCTTCACCCGTTGACCTTCTGATCCTTGGGGCGCTGTCTGGAATTTCTGGATCTTTCATTCTGGAGGGGATTCCTGTGAGGACTTGTCAGTTGCTTCCTCGTCCTTCTTGTTCGCCACGACTACTTGCATGGCTTGACAAATTGGCAGCTTATGAGATTTGAAAGCTGGAGTCTTATGGCTTTGGCGGTCTGATCCATATGGTTAGGGTTAACATTGGTTGGAGGATGCTTGGGGCCGCACTGATTGACTGGGTCCCTTCGTTGAACTTGTTTGCGTTCAACGATATGGAGATGAGACCTTCTTTGGAGGAGCTCGAGCGCTTGACAGGTCTCCCTTGGGACTATGATCAGTATTTTTCGCCGAAGACCTTACCAAAGACTATCACTCCGCAAAACTGGTTTGGGATTCCTTACCTTAGTCAGCTTGCAACCGATAGTCAGGATGTTGTAGTCTTTTCTTTAGATGCACTGTACAATCTCTTTTCGGGCCCTCGGAGTGTAGTAGGGTCCCTACTTTCTCGTAATGCACTAATGTTCTGTTTGATAGCTAAGGTGATATTCTCAGGATGGTGTAGATCTCAGACTCCTTTGCTTTTTAAGGTGATGAGCCGAGGTGTTCGTCGACAGGGGATCATTTCTCTTATCCTAGCTGAGCTATTCAATGGGCTGACAGACTGTGCCCTAGGTCGTACCCGTATTCTTCACAGCTGCTGTGCATTTCTTCAGGTATTCCTTTCATACTTTCTTTTTCTTTCTTGTCTTTTGGAACTACTTTACTTTAGGTGACTCTCTTCACTTTCTCATGATCAGATTCTGCTATGGGAGTGTCTTTCATTGATTATTCCTGTATCGTTTCCCGGCACTCGTCGCCCTGATCTTATGCGCCATATCATAAAGTTTTTTCCGCATACAGCCAGGATGAGTGAGCCTTTTGTATCGCAAGATGTTTGCTGAGCTGCGTGACTGGAATGTTCGTTGGGAGTCATCCTGGTTTTCACTTCCTCCAGTACTTTATGACGTTCATCGCCTTCCTCTGATGCTGATAGGCTTTTACTCTTACTTCTCTTATCACCCTATCCGATTCCTGGGGACAGTTTGGGTATGAGTAAGATGTTCCACTGTAGGGGCTCAAATTCGCACCCAAGGCAAAATAACACCCAGCGGTCCATTTACGACAATTTGGATCAGTTTCAAGATCGAAAACACCCGAAAAACACCAGTGCAACCATAACCATACAGTCGCGGCCAAAACCTGTAAATAATATTTTGGAGCAAAACCGGACATGCGGGTCACCGCCAAATGATCTAGAACGTCTTAAAACCCCTAGAATGCAAGTTTTAAAGTCACGCGGCGCATATCTTTACCTGCGCACCTCAAAATGTGTTTTCCCCCTATCCGGATCTGACCGAAAGGGTCTGAAAGCCTACAGGTACTATTTTAGAGCAAAATTGGACATCTTTACCACCGCGAAATGATCTGGAGCGCCCTAAAACCCTTAAACAGCAAGTTTAAAGTCCCTGTGGCACGTATTTCCATGTGCGCGCTCCCCGGAACAACGTTCCTATACAAAGAGCCGATCCGGAGGCTCCAAATTAGGAAGTATCAAAATTTACAACATCTGGACCTCCACACCCCATCTCGTTCATTCAGGAGGTCAATCCCAACCTAAAAGTGGTTTGGCGTTAGTGACTGCAATCCCATAAAAGGTGGTTGTCCTCTGGAGGTCTCCTGTTGGAACCAAATCCTGAAAAAATCTAAGTTTGAAAATTTTCTCTCTTGCAGAATGCTGAAACCTGAAATTTAGCTAAGTAGTGGGAAGTGTAAGAAAATTCCAAGAGGGACATGTGCCCACTACCAAACCACATGCGCGCGCAACCTATGCTCGAAAGAAAACAATTCGGAAGTTGTCCGCGCCGGAAAGTGACATGCGCTTGGCCTGAAAGTGACATGCGTCTGGCCTAAAATGATATGTGCCCGGACCCTTGCACTCACCACTTCCGCCAAACACATGCGCCGAAAAACATTCCAAAAACACATGCACCGAGAAATGCCCGTCGGATCGGACCCGAACCCAATTGCACTACTATAAATAGTAGGTCCGCCTGATGACAAGTATCGACATCATTCCCTTCTGACCTCAGAGCGACGCAAGAGGTAATATAAACCCACTCCATTATCCCTCATCGGATGCCCTCGTCGAAAGGTTTCCCTCGCCGGAACCCAAAATTGTACTGCGTCGGATAGTTTTCCCACACTGGAATCCTTCACCGAAAAAGAATTTCCTCCATCGGAACCAAAATTACACTTCCTTCAGATAGCTTCCCTCACTGGAACCCCTCACTGGAAAGGGATATCTTCCGTCGGAACCAAGTACAGAGGGAGAAAAATCTTGAAATTTTCTAAGTAGTGGGATTTCACCACTTTGCAGAGGGACATGCACCCACCCTGTTTGGCCTAGAAAACATGAAATTTTGGCTAAGTCCCAGAGGGACATGCACTCACCAGTGAGGCCTGGGCACATGTGCAGTGAGACATGCGCCCGAGACCCTTTCATTTCAACTTTTTTTACACTAAGTTGGGCACATGGGCTCAGGGAGGAGGGCACATGCGCCAACCTCCTAGGCACATGCGCCCATCAGCCCACCAACATTACAACATGTGCCCATACACCCCCCCTCCATGTGCCTGGACACTGGTTGGAGGGGTGGACCTTCCATAGTGTGGCTCGCCTTCGATCGGAATCGGTTTTCGATCAAACCGCCTCTCCTAGATGCACACCGATGAGATCTATCCATCCCTCGGATCAGATTCTCCAACGGTCAATAATAAATGGCCTAAATCCATATCTTAGTAAAAAAAAGATCAACACTTAGCCAATTTTGCATCTCCAAAAATCCTTCTGAAAGAGCTGAAAATGGTCGAAATTGAGGAGAATCGGGCGGAATTGGACCTAACCCGAGAGAGAAACTTCTCTTCTTTATGACATGGTACACCATAATCATGCACCAAAATGAGGTTATCTGATCTCAGTATCTTTGAATACCCTAATTAAGCGGTAAATAGGCCCAATACTTAGTCATTTTCAGCCCTGGGAAGTGCCCTGTTGGCTCGAAAATTGACTTATGCCAAACAAAACAAAATGCGATCGCACTGACGCCAGAGTGGATCCAGCATCATTACGACCCTCGTGGACATGATCCATCGCTGTTCAATGATGATCATCATCAGTATTCACCGAATACTCCTATCGGACCGCAAATAGGTCCACTACTTAATCATTTTCAGCCCTGGGAAGTGCCCTGTTGGCTCGAAAATCGACTAATGCCAAATGAAATCAACCGCGATCTCGAAGATGCTAAGGCAAAGCTAATACACTCAGGCTATAAAACAGCTGAGTTAAACATTCACGGGACACCGATCCCTATTATTCATAAGAAATTGGTATATACGGGAACCTATTGGACCCGATACTTAGCCACTTGCAGGCATCGAAAACAGCTGATCCAATCCATTGAATTCGAATCCTCAAAGGAACTTGGCTCGATATAGCCTATCCGATCTCAAATCGATCATTAGAAAGCACTCGAAAAAAAGAATATTCTCGAAGACGAGTCGCCCGACTCCAAGAATGAACACATTTACTTTACTGTACAAAGCTCTATTCATCGCGGATAAAAGTCCAAGGCTAAACCTAAGGGATTATGGTTACCATAAGAAACCATTAAAAAAATAGTTCTAACAAAGCTTGAAACGTCATACTATGGATTGCCATTACAAAAAGACAGTTGATGCCCTACTCATTAACAATGGGTTAGTCGGTTGAGCTGATGAGACAGTTGCAAAGTCCTTTCCTAAGGTCACCCGTCATCAAAATACGCGCGGGCCTTGGGTTATGCCGACCAACATTTTGATGATCGTGTATTCCAGAGGCCAACGGCCTAGAGTTGCACCACTCGATTGAAAACCTCGTTCAGGAAGTTGCGGAGTGCCTTCCTAAGGTCACCCGTTATAATAAAAAAATTACAGGAGTGGGCCTTGGGTCATGCCGACCAACATTCGATGCTCATGTACTTCAGAGGCCAACGGCCCAAAGTTACACCACTCGATAAAATCCTGACGATCCCTCAACTCGGACAATCCGAAAGAAAATGGGACATAGAGATCCGACTTGTCTAGAAACGTGGCTCAGTCCATAAAAAGAAAACAAATAGGTCTATACGACCATGAACTCAAGACCATAATCCCCGACGGATTAGT
The DNA here is from genome assembly GCA_003013855.2 of Liriodendron chinense. Lineage (NCBI taxonomy): Eukaryota > Viridiplantae > Streptophyta > Magnoliopsida > Magnoliales > Magnoliaceae > Liriodendron > Liriodendron chinense. The sequence goes on from PVNU02000998.1 coordinate 1,858,204, forward strand.
TTTTTACCTTCTAATCAGGTGTTATCAACCATTGATGTAATTGAAGGCTCGTGACCAGTTTCACAGCCTGGAATGTAAAAGATCTCAAAATCTCTAGAATAAATTCGCCTTGCGATATCTCGCTTGTGTACACTTTTTTATTGCATATGATTGTCTATGAATGTCTCTATACTCAAAATTCCACAGAATAATGAAACAAAGGAAAACTGCTGACGAGCATTTTTCTAGTTTTAACAAACTGGCGACTCTACTGGCGATCGAACCTACCAGAATCCCTAGTTATTTCTGAGTAAAAGGACATTCTAAGATAAATCATTTGCAGACACTGATGTGTATATGAGAAAGTTATCGCATGGATAAATGTTCGGCGCCTTCACGGGCGCGAAACTAAAGACTCTTAATGCGAACGTTCTTCCCTTCATCTTTAAGGTAAAAGAATTTTGAAACTTCGCATAGCATGCATATGGTTCGTACTTATATGTTTTTGTCTATCGTTGAGTCATATCGCGATTGGTAAGGTCGCGTCCCCTCTCTCTTCCAAATGCACGGAATATTCTAATGCGTGTATGACTATGTAGAGAGAGAGACAGAGACAAAGAAAGAAAGAGAGAGAAATAGAAAGACAGAAAAGAATCAACCAAATGGCAACTACAATGATCTTCTTGGCATCCAGAGGGTTTTACTTCCCCCACCTCATAGCAACTTCTGAAGTCGGATGGCAGATTATTCAAAAACGTCGGTCAATAAAGAAGACCGAGAACAAGAAAGTTGCTCCAGTTGGATCGAAGGCAGCGGAAACACAGAGCAGAGCAAAGAAACAGTGGAAACCAGTCTGCAGGAACGAAGCCCACGATGCTAGCAAAGTCACCGCGTCATCCAGGCCAGAATTCTCCTTCACCGCTACTGACTTCCCAGCGATGCCGAAGCTGACACTGCCAGCTGAGATACCAAGCAAGTCCATTATCCGACAATCGACTGAGACGACGATGAAGACACACTCCATTAAAGCTGTCAGTGACCGAGACGAGGCCACAGCGAGTTCAGGTCGTAATGGTACAAGTCATCGAAGGAGAAACGAGCGAGCGAGATGCAGAGCTGCCTCCAATCCAAGAACATATAGATGAGATCATCTAGGTCCAAGAAGACACGGCCAGAGAGATGAGGGAAATGAAAGAAGCATTGTTGGCTCTAGTTGCCCATGGGGCAGCTAGAAGCCCAGCCATTCCCACTCGATAACCGATGGAGGAATCTCAGGGGGCAGCAGAAGAACCAGCTACCGCCGAGGCACGGGTCCACCCAAGGAACGTTGCGTTTGAGCGCGTGCCACCGCCATCACAACCATCCCATGTTACGAGGGAAGAGTTGTCCCAAACAATCGCCAACCTGATGGGTCAGGAGAAGGAGAAAGAGAAGAGAGGAAAGTATGTATATCAGGTGCTATATCTGCCCGAGGTGGATGATATCCTATTTCCCCACAGCTTTAAACACCCATGACTTCCCACGGTTCGACGACAGAGGGTCATCGGAGGAGCACATGACGAGTTTATGACGATGTTGGGCAATCTATCAACGGTTCCCCAGTATTGTCTAAGGTTGTTTGGATCAACACTCACCGACAAGTCATTCCAGTGGTACATGTCACTGCCCACAGGGTCCGTGAAGTCTTGGGACCAGATGCAAGACTTATTCATCTCTAAATTCTTCTCTACTGAACAAGACGTCTCACTAACAAACTTAGCCTTGGTCCGTCAGAGGCAAGGGGAATCAGTCGAAAAGTTTATCGATAGATAAGGAACCATAGTAGCGCAATGTCGAGAGTTGCTGAGCGAGTCTGAGCAAGTCAAGATGTGCATGCAGGACATGGACGCGATGGTTTCGTTCAGTCTGTCCGTGCATAACTTCTCGACATTTCTAGATCTAGCTATGAAGGCCCACTTGGTGGAAGGAACCGCATTTAGAGCACAGTTCAAAGCTGAGAAACCTAGAAGAGAAGTCGGGAGGATAATAGCGTCCAATTATGTCGACAAGGGAAAAAGCTCAAATAATCGAAAGTGCCCGGTTACTGAGCACAAGGTTGAAGCCAAGCTAGTGACAACAACGATGCAAGACAAAGGCAAGGGTTTTCAGAGACCGCGATATACGTACGATAGAAGAACACAATCGCGCAAACGGACCCTATACCTTCGATATGGACGATCTAGTTCCGATCATGGAACAGTTGGTTGAGGAAAGAGTAATAAGACTACCGGAACCCAAACGTCCGGAAGAAGTGAAATGGTCGGTCATCCCAACTACTGCAGATACCACCGTGTGATCAGTCATAAGACTGAAGACTGCTTCATCTTAAAAGGAAGAATTCAACGGATGATTAACGATGGCACCATCAGCATGAAAGCTGAAGAAACAAGCCAAAATGTTGTGACAGTAGTATCCTCAATCCCTATACCAGTCTGGTCCGAACAGTGATTTCGTTCCCTGAGCCAGAAGAGCCGTGGACACTTGTGAGCAGCAAGAAGAGGCCAGAGAATAAAAGAAGACTCTTAGAAAAAGAGAGGAAGATGAAGAATAGAAGAAGAAGAAATGTTGAACAGAAATAGCCACGTGCGTAGCCCATTCAGTGCACCATGATCTTTGCGACAGTTCAGCCAGAGGCAGGTGACAAAGACCCAGTCACAAAAAGAGAAGAAGTCAATGTGGTGGCCCTTGCGGTCCGGAAAGCAGGTCATGCATAGAGAATTCCCAAGACGACCAGACCCAAGAAGAACGAATGTGGTCATAGGAGAGTCGCCAAGAGTACCTTAAGAAAGAGAGCCAGTGGAAGTGGCCAATGAGCCAGTAGCTAATCAGCGAGACCCTGCTCGAGAGAAGACACCTGTGATTTATGATGTGGTAGTCCCACTTGAAGAAGGTCCTAACCCGACTCAGCATCAACGATGCCCTATGTCTATCGAAGAAATATCGAGAAATTCTGCTCAATGCGCTACTCGATCAAGAAGCTCGTGAGGTCATGATGGCAGAGATCGAGTCAGAGATGGAAGAAATGAAGATAACGGGAACTAAGAATCAACTCGCAGAGCGGGTCATGTAGATCGACCGATCGTCCATGATCACATTTTCTGAAGAAGACAGAACAATCAGCTTAACGGATCACAATCGCCCATTGATGGTGACAGGTCTCATCCGAGACATAGAGATCAGAAGATGCATGTTAGACGACGGGTCAATTGTTAACATCATGCCTCTGAAGACATTGCAGCAGTTGGGATTCAGGCAGATAGCACTCCGCCCAAGCGCCATGATTATCCAAGGGTTTAATGAGGACAGTCAGTGTGCCTTAGGGTCCATCACAGTTATGCTGGAAATAAAAGAATTGAGAACTAAAGTCACCTATCAGGTGATCGATGCGATGACGACATACAATCTTCTATTGGGACGACTGTGGCTTCATCAGTACAGCATCATTCCTTTGACGTATCATCAGTGCTTCAAGTACAATAGGGACAACATCTAGTATAGAGTGGCAGCAGATCCGAGGCCATACTCCTGTCATTGAATCCTTCCTGGCGGGATGGACAGTACTATCAAGAGGCCAATGGAACTGAAGCAGCCGAGAGAGTCAGCAAGCCGACAGAAGAGACACAAGGGCGTGCATGGTTGATTTGCCCCCTCGGAGAGAAGTGGACTTTTCCATCGAATTGGCACCAGGGACCGCCCCGATTTCTAGAGCAGCATACCGCATGGCCCCATTGGAATTAAGAGAGCTAAAGAAGCAGATACTAGAACTGCTGGATCAAGGATTTATAAGGCCCAGCACATCACCTCAGGGAGCTCCGGTCCTATTTGTGAAGAAGAAGGACGGCTCGATGAGGCTATGCATTGACTATCGTCCTGCTTAACAAGGCCACAATTAAAAATAAATACCCTTTGCCTCATATTGATGACCTGTTCGATCAATTAAGGGGAGCTAGATACTTCTCCAAAATAGATTTGAGGTCAGGGTACCATCAGTTAAGAATCAAGGATCCAGACATACCAAAAACTGCCTTCAGGACACGTTACAGGCCACTATGAGTTCCTGGTTATGCCCTTCGGGCTCACGAATGCTCCGGCGGTGTTTATGGACTTAATGAATAGGGTGTTCAAGCCTTACCTCGATCAGTGCGTCATTGTTTTCATTGACGATATCCTCATCTACTCCAAGACCTATGAGGAACACGAGGAACACCTTAGGACAGTGTTACAGATCCTCAAGAATAACCAACTCTATGCAAAACTCAAAAAGTGTGAGTTTTGGAAGAAGGAAGTAAAATTTCTGGGGCATGTTGTGTCGGAAAAGGGAATCTCAGTAGACCCGACAAAGATCGAAGCTGTGATTAACTGGGAACAACCCACAAATGCATCTGAAGTGCGAAGTTTCCTGGGTTTGGCAGGCTATTACAAGGAGGTTTATCGACGGGTTCTCTAAAATTGCGAGACCGTTAACCAGTCTAACGGGGAAGAGTAAGACCTTTACATGGGACGACAGTTGCGAATTAGCATTTACGAGGCTTAAGAGGCATTTAACGTCGGCACCGATATTAACGATTCCAGCAGAGGGAGAAAAATTTGTCGTCTACACGGATGCCTCTCACCAAGGGTTAGGATGTATTCTTACACAGAATGGAAGGGTGATCGCTTACGGCTACAGGCAGTTGAAGAAACATGAGCAAAATTACCCTACTCACGACTTGGAGCTAGCTGCGGTTGTTTTCACTCTGAAAATATGGAGACATTATTTGTATGGAGAGCAGTTTGAACTATACACCGATCATAAGAGCCTAAAATATCTATTTGACCAAAAGGAGCTGAACATGCGGCAGAGAAGGTGGCTAGAATTTCTAAAAGACTATTACTTCGACAGCTGTTACCATCTGGGCAAGGCAAATGTTGTGGCCGATGCCTTGAGTAGGAAGAAACAATTACTTGCCGCAACCCTCGCCATGCAAGAATGGAAATTGTTAGAAAATATCAAGGATTACGAATCCAAAAATGGGAAAATAGCACTATGGCTTTCCTTGGAAATTTGTCGATTCAGCCAACATTGGTAACCCGAATTATAGATGCCCAAAAGCAAGACACATGGCTCCAGGATCGAATTTCAGTTGTAGCCGCCGATGCAACAGCTGAATGGAAAGTGGGGGCAGATGGAGCAATCAGGTATCGAGGAAGAGTGTGCGTGCCTGACGTGGAAGAACTAAAGAAAGAAATTTTGGAAGAAGCCCATAGATCAAAGTTGACAATACATCCTGGAAGTACGAAGATGTATCGCGACGTTCGCAGGACATATTGGTGGAATAACATGAAGAAGGAGATTGCAAATTTTGTATCCAAGTGTTTCACCTGTCAACAGGTTAAAGCTGAACACCAGAGACCTTCTAGACTACTACAACCATTAGAAATCGCAGAATGGAAATGGGAACCTATATCCATGGATTTTGTTATGGGTCTGCCCAGGTCGGGGAAAAATCATGATGCTGTGTGGGTAATTGTAGACAGGCTAACTAAGTCAGCTCATTTTCTACCGGTGCGAATGAATAACTCTTTAGAAGAGCTGAGCAAGTTGTACATCAAGGAGATTGTGAGACTTCATCGGGTGCCTGTTTCGATTGTTTCTGATCGTGACCCTAGATTTGTTTCTCGATTCTGGAAAGGTCTTCAAGCAGCATTGGGAACGAAACTGGATTATAGTATCCGCATTTCATCCGCAGACGGATGGCCAGACAGAAAGAGTGAATCAGATATTAGAAGATATGCTCAGGTGTTGTGTTATCGATTTTCAAGGGTAATTGGGACGACCATCTCCCTCTGATAGAGTTTGCATACAATAATAGTTACCAGTCGACTATCGGAATGGCACCGTTCGAAGCACTTTATGGTAGACCTTGTAGGTCCCCCAGCTGTTGGACAGTGGTGGGCGAGTAAGCCTTACTAGGACCTGAACTTGTACAACAGACTTCTGAGAAGATTGCAGTTATAAAGGAACGTATCCGTGTCGCCCAAAGCCGACAGAAGAGTTATGCAGATAACCGAAGGAAGGAATTGGAATTCTTCAGTGGGCGATCATGTATTTTTGAAAGTTTCTCCGATGAAAGGAGTCATGCGATTTGGGAAGAAAGGAAAATTAGCTCCAAGATACATTGGACCATTTGAAGTATTAGCTAAAGTGGGCGCTGTGGCATACAGACTGGCCTTACCTCCTCAATTATCGAGTATTCATAATGTTTTTCATGTTTCCATGTTGCGAAAGTATGAACGAGATGTCTCCCACGTCATCAATTGGCAGGCCTTTGGAAATTCGAGAAGATACTACATACATTGAGAAGCCAGTTAAAATTCTGGATAGAAAGGAACAAGTACTCCGTACCAAAACGATACCACTTGTTAAAGTACAGTGGAGTAATCACGAAGTCGAAGAAGCTTCTTGGAAGCGTGACGATGAAATTCGAGAAAAATACCCAGAATTATTTTGAGGTACGTTTAATTTCGAGGACGAAATTTTTCTTTTAGGAGGGTAGAATGTAATAACCCTAGTTTTACAGTAGTTTAAACATGACTTTAGTTACTTTAGATTTCAGAGATAATTTAATTAATAGTTTAATTTAATAGTTAAGTAATTAAATAACTTAAATAATGAATAAATTAATATTAAACGATCCGTAAGGATTATAGTATGATCCTTTTATTAGAAGTGCTCAACATGAACACCAGAATAATGTAGAAGTGTCAGGTTTCACATAATCTACAATAAATAAGAAATATATGTTATTAATTGAACTTAAGTTACAGGACATTTTCAAAGATCATGGTTTCTGGAGATCATTTTTATACAAAACCTTATATACTAGTTCTAGGACACGATCCAACCATACATGTCAAATTTCAACCCTCCGATCATCCTACAAGTACCCTAATCAGAAATCGGGCCATAAGTGGGCCCATCTAACTTCGGAACTGTCTCATTTTTAGTGTCATAGGCTAAAATCATGTGGCCTACCTGATGATCGGAGTAGATTGTGCATATACATCATGGTGGGACCCACGTGCACATCATGCACGTAACCCATCCGGTCAACACGCGTTGACTGCGTATATCAAGAACGTCTTCTTCTTCTTTCGCTGTTGCGACAGCAACCTGCACTATCCATTTGCACCGTCCACATTGTCTGTCGGTAGGCCCCACTCTTAAAATCCAAACCGTCCAATCGAATCCTCTTCCCCACGTACGGAATCTCCTTGAAATTCTCCCTCATCGGTGGTCTATCCGATCTGCTTGAATTCACCGTTCAAATCTAAAGAGGCCAAGATCCTGGCCATTGCTGTGCATGGTACCCTGGGGATTGCTTCGTTAGGGTCGTGTGGACCCTACTTATCATTTCAACGATCCAAGGAGACTAAGGTTGCAAGGAACGAAATCCGAATCCAAGTAGGATTCGGAAACGTCCTCAGTTCGCTCGGGAGTGCGAGCTTGGCTATAAAAAGCCAGGCTCTCTGCGTAGTTTCTTCAGAAGAAACGGTGAGAGAGAAAGAGAGGGAGAACTGTTAGAGAAAGAGAGAGAGAGAGAGAGAGAGAGAGAGAGAGAGAGAAGCTGCGAGAAAGAGAGGGAGAGAGTGGGTCGTTGGAGAGAGAGCAGGAGAGAGAGAGAGTGAGAGGAGGAGGTGTGCGTGCCGCTGCCTCACTGTTGCTGCGCTGCACCTCTGCTGGATATTGCTCCAGCAAAGGAAAGAAAGAAAAGAAGAAAGAGAAAGGAAGAAGAAGAAGAAGAAAAGAAGAAAGAGAAAGGAAGAAGGAGGAAGAAGAAAGGAAGAGTCTTTTCTCTTAACTGAGTCAACTCACTGAGTCGACTTAGTTCGTGACTTTTCGAGTTTAAGAAAGCCGCGGTGAGTGATCCACCTCATAATCTTCCTTATTGATTCTCCTTTTGCCTTCTATTCCTATTATGAAAATTTCGAAGCTATTCTTTCCAAATTCTTAGTTGGTTCTAATAGGAATGTGTTGGAATTCCAAGAGTAGTGCCCATCTCCCATGTCTATAAATTAATTGGATATTAGAATTGTTGTATATCCAAATCCCAAGCTCCTCCTCTTTCCTTATTGACTTCCTTTTGTCATAACTTCCTAGTTAATACCTGAATGGCCGAATAGACGTAACTTAAACCTGATATTTTAGACACCGCCATCAATATAAACTTAACATGATGTACATACTACTCCACTTTCGTAATTAATGATAAATTAGGGTATAAATTGAGAAACACATAAATAAAAGTAATGCATGCATTGTATGAATGAAATTGAGTTTGAGATGCATCGTGTGCTTGAAAGAGTGATTCCATAGCTCATACATTCATGTACATCTTTTACACATTACGACAGAACAGGAGCATGGTTGATTTGCCGCCTCGTTGTACCGGTTAGGTGAGCATGGTTGATTTGCAACAGGTTCCTAATGTTCAGTAGCAGCGAGTTCTGGTCGTTTCACTTATTGAGCATGGTTGATTTGCTCGGTTGGATCAGTGGTGCATGGTTGATTTGCCCACTGGCGTGCATGGTTGATTTGCCGCCTCGTTGTATCGGTTAGGTGAGCATGGTTGATTTGCGACAGGTTCCTAATGTTCAGTGGCAACGATTCCTAAACGTTTGTTGCTCTCACGCGTATCATAACATACATGACATCATGATAATCATGTTTCATTCATAATAAGATATAAAGTGTGTTAATCATCACCATAGCCTTGTATATTCGTATGATTCTAGCTGTTGTTATTTCACATCTAACATCTTATTAATTGAAATATTACCTGTGATGGAAATGACCTCACTGGGCTTTAGCTCACCAAAATCACCACAGTTCCTGCAGGATATCAGGAGGAAGAAGGAGCGGCTGAAGCAGAATATCTGGACGACTACTTTTATTAGAAGACTTATCCTAGCTTAGGTGTTGAATTTATTTCTTTTGGAAGATGATTGAAAACAGACTTCAGTAGATTTGAATATTTTGCAGAGTAGATGTGGTTGTTTGATTTAATTTCCATTTGAGATTTAATTTATGGTTAATAAAGTACTTTGGTTTGGTATTATCGTGGTATGTGGAATGGAATTTCTCTAAAGGTTATATTGGATTAAATTCGTGCTCTGAAACTCGGGCCTTGAGTTGTTGTACTCGAGTCCCAGATTTTAGGGCGTGACAAAGGCCCAAGGTGAAAGTTCAGGACAAGAAAACAGAGCCTAGCAAGTGGTTGCTGAAATGGCCCTGTTTGCAAAGAGAACCCATCACGCAAAAAGAAGTTCTACCTTGTTCCAAAACACCTTTGGAAGGAGGGACAATCAATGTTGAAACTAATGACGAGCCAACAGATGAGTGTGCTACAGTCTAGCTTTAATATGCCGATGCCAAAGGTTGAAAGAATTCATCCATTCCCTAAAGCTCTGAGCCAGTTCTGTATACCGCCGACGATGGGAGCTAGTCACGAGATAAGGTTTCATTCAAGACGCTATAACCCGCCACAAATCAAAGAAAATGTTAAGAGAGTGCCAGTCAAGACACAACCAATTAAAGAAGAAAGGTACAATAATGCCAGCAGGCACATCATGAGGAATATGGGATTCATTTGTTCAGAGCCACCAGCTCAAAAAGGCATGCTGGCACCCTTCGAAGTAAAGACGAAAGAGTACAGAGGAAAGGAAGCCCTGGGGGGCAAGCTGTTGAATCAGTCACGTCAACATGGTGACAATCAGTCATGTGGAGGAGACAAGGCCAGTTGGGTTGGGTGAGGTTGTACAGCCAAGCGCTGCACCAGAGCATATCGAAGACGAAGGCCAGCCCACGATAGATGAGCTACAGGAAATCAATCTGGGGACCCCCGAGGAGTCGAGGAATACTTATATCAGTAGGAACATTCCCGAAGAGGAAAGAGAGAGTTACATCTAACTCCTGAATGAGAACAAAGATGTGTTCGCATGGACCTACTCCGAGATGCCAAGGCTGAACCCGGCAATCGCGATGCACCAATTGAATATCTCAAAAGAGCAGACGTCAGGTTAAACAGCCACAGAAGCACTTCCATCTTGACACCATACCAAAGATAGAAGAAGAAGTGAAAAAGCTACTTCAGGCCGAATTTATCAAGGAAGTTTAGTATCCCAAATGGATCTCGATCATAGTACTTATGAAGAAGAAGAACGGCCAAATCCGGGTGTGCGTTGATTTCCGTATATAAACCAAGATAAGTTAGTTATCTGATAAGTAGCTTATCTTAAGTAACTTACAATCTAAACCAGCCCTCATTATCTAAAAGGTACTTATCTTAATAAGTTATTTTTTTAGCTTTTCAACTTATGACTTTTCATCTTCTCTCTCTCTCTCTCTCTCTCTCTCTCTCTCTCTCTCTCCATTAGAGGTGGGGATCTCTCTCTCTCTCTCTCTCTCTCTCTCTCTCTCTCTCTCTCCATTAGAGGTGGGGATCACACGGTGGATGGTCCACCTAAAAGGTAGGCCCTACATGATGGATGATCCCATATTAATGTGGGCCCACATATGGATGGTCCACATCAACATTTGGCCCATAATGATAAAAAGCCAACATCCAAAGCAGGTTGATATGATGGACGACCCACTTCAAAGGTGGGGCATACATGATGGACGATCCACATCAAAGGTGTGCTCCACATGATGGGCAGTGGACATTGAAGTTGGTCCCCCCATGATGGACGGTCCACATCAAAGGTCAGCCCCTAATGATGTATGACCCACATCCAAGGCGAGCCCCGCATGATGGGCAACCCACATTGAAGGTGGGGCACACATAATAGATGGTCCACATCAAAGTTGGGCTCCACATGATGGGCAATTAATAATGGTGGACCTCACATGATGGATGATCCACATCAACATGGGCCCCACATGATAGACAATCCACATCAAAGGTGGGCTCCACATGATGGGCGGTGGATGTTGAAGGTGGCCCCCACATGATGGACAATAACATTGACGGTGGACCCCACATGATTGATGACCAACATCAAAGATGGGCTCTACATGATGAAGAGTGCACATAAAAGGTCGGTCCCTAATAATGAACGGTCCACATTCAATGTGGGCCCTGCATGATGGATGACTCACATCAAAGGTGGGGCCCACATAATGAATGGTCCACGTCAAAGGTTGGCCCCAAATGATAGATGGTGGATGTGAGAGGGACCAAACAGACCTGAGAAAAAGTTACTTATGATGTTAGAAGCCAAACATACTTTTCTACTTTTTTTGGCTAATAAGTATGTTGTTTACCAAACATACTTGCTTAATAAGTAGAAATCAAGATAAGCTACTTATGACATAAGTTGCTTATCTCAAGTAACTTACGGTCCAAACACCCCCTAAGGGCCCGTTTGAATACCACCAAATAAGTTGCTTTTTTTGCTGATGGCGGCAGTTAAGTAACTTATTTGAGATAAGTTAGTTTGGTTAATAAATAATGATGATTACTTATTTGCTGAAAATCAGTTAAGTATTTCAGCATTTTTATTTTGCTTTTCTACTTTTTCACCACTACTAAAACAAGAGGTGCTCGTCCATAGCTGTAACAGTGCTGATTTTGTGGCAACCGCCCAACCCACGTTGACTATCCACCTTGCTGGGCCCACTGCAATATATTTGATCCGCGCCGTCTATCTGGTTTGGATGTGAGTGGGGCTAGCATGTGAGGCAGATCTAAACCTCAGGTGGACCCCACATCAGGAAAGCAATAGGGATAATGATGACACCGTTGAAACCCCCCTAGGCCAGCAGTGATGTGTTTTACTCATGCCATTCATCTGTTTTTCCAACTAGTTTTGAGTGGCACATTGGATAGTGGGGCCACATGCTGTGCACATGAAATCCACACCATCCACCCTTGTTGGTCCATCCCAAAAATGAAACAGAATCCAATCTCAAATAGACTGCACCTTAGGAAACAGTGGTCATTGACGCCCACCATTGGTTGGCCCTAATGATGAGTGGCCCATATCCAAGGCGGGCCCTGCATGATGGATGGCCCACATTAGAGGTGGGCCCCACATTTGGGATGACCCACATTAAAAGTGGCTCCACATGATGGGCAATGGACATTGATGGTGGGCCCACTTGATAAATGACCAACATCAAAGGTGGGCCTGTACATAAAGAATGGTGCAAATGATCCACATCCAAGGTAGCCCCACATGATGTACTGCCCACATCAAAGGCGGGGCCCACACAATGAACAATCTACACCAAAGGTTGGCCCCAAATGTTGGATGGATGTGCAGGAAGGCAAACAGACTTGAAAAATGACGTTGGAAACAAACATGCTTTTCTACTTTTTGGTTGATAAGCATGTTCTTTACCAAACATACTAATTTGCTAATTAAGTAAAACCAAGATAAGTTACTTATTTGATAAGTAGCTTATCTTAAGTAACTTACAATCCAAACACCCCCTAAGTGACCAGCCATTGGCTAGTTACATTATTTATTTAATGCAAGATATGATTTATATTCTATATAAAGTGGGGCCAACTACTTGGACGTTTAAATTTGAACTAACGGTTTTCCTGCATAAAAGAAATTTAGTGCAGGCATATCAAACATCATACTCTGCCGCAGTGTTAGACGTTCTCTAGAAGTCGATTGATAGAAGGGGGGCAATGTGTTGGGCAGCCCACCCGGCTTTGCAGTGGGCTGGGCTTGGTCGCATGGCATGATTAACTTTCAGGCCAGGCATGGACTCAAGTCATTTTAGCCTAACACAGATCAGCCCAGCCCGAGTTCATTTGTTTTATATCCTATAAATATCCACTCGAATACAAGATCCGGCAATCCATTCATCTTAAATATAGACGGTTGGTTTAATTCCTTTTTAAGTGTATATTTTTTTTGCAGGTAACCTACCTGATCAACGGGTAGATTAAAAAAATTCAAGTGGGAGTAGGAATGTTATTACTTTTCAGGCCCAAATAAATTTCTGGGATCAGGGTTGGGCTTGCTATGCCAGTCTCAGGAGTAGGGCCTTGAGTGTCGGGCCAGGAGGCATGTAGCCTGGCCCAACCCAAACCCAGTCACTGCCACCCCTACCTATGAATGCCGGTCAGGCTCGAATCATATCATCTGCGTAGCTAGATTCATATGTTTTGCACCATTTTAAAAAAAATGGTGGTTGTTATGGGTTAATTTGGGATGACCCCAAAGGTTGCACGGTCAAAGCTACACACGAGTGTTACTAACATTCTCTATCTTCGCACCTGAGTGCTCAAGTGCTCAGTTGACAATATTCGTACTTCGCTACCCTCAGCCGCTTATTGGGCTCGAACGGTTAGAGCTCTCCAGTACCCGACCGAGCGCATTAGACTTGAGCGTTCGGTTTTCCCTAACCCCCCGACCGCTCATCTTGAACTTGAGTAGTCGGCTCACTCTCGTCTACAACTGATCCATGATGACCAGGCTCGTCGGTTCGTTACATCCGACCAAGTACTGTTTTCCAAACGCTATTTTCTGAACAACCGAGACTCGATTTAAGTACTCCACAAGTCATGGATTCACCTCTCCGGATTAATATGAGAGATATTCGCATTGCGCAGATATTCTCGCTTACCTCTCCAAGGCAATCACGCATCTAGCCATGATCGTGACCCCTCCGCGTAGGAGATAAATCTTGACAGAATCAGAATCCTACTCAAATACATTAATGATTTACCTCATAAATACCCCGCCATGCTGTGATAAAAAGTAGGCACAAAAAAATACGAATATCCACTTTTATTGGGTGATTACTCTATCAACACTAACTTAGGCATCAAAGGGCCATCAGCCGGAACCCCAAGCGGCCATCATAACCCTTAGTGGTTCTTGCAGGTTCTTTAGATCTAAAATTTCCCTCTTCGATCATCAATCAGACGACGAATATTCGAGTTGGTCCCTAATCAACATCTGGTGACATAATTTAGCGTTAAAAGTGATGACTCTTAAAATGTACACAGCATGGTTGGACATCCAGACCGTCCATATCACGAAACTGTGGATAGAGCATAACCTAAAATTTCAGCCCGAAGATAATACTAAGCATTCGATGTCCCTTCAAATTTGGATCACTCACTATCTTACTTTTAACATCCATTTGATACACATTAATTGCATGATCAGGATTACTTGATCAACACGATTTTAGAAACATGCTCTACCCACAATGAGACCGACAATTTGGATTGGATAGCCATTACATATCAGTGCCCTATGTAAAGGCTAGAGCAGTTGGTTACTGTTAGGGAGCAGATTTTGCAAGGAAACACTGGGGTCCATTGCACCCAGTACTGAGTGGGTCCATATTAACTAAGAATTATAGCTTGTAAAATTTTAAATATTTTCAAATATATTACGTATATTTTGCAATTTTTCATATTGAGTTCTTGTGTCGACTCGCCTGAGCCTTCGAGTTAATCCGACTCAGCTCAGTTTCAAGTCGAGTAGAGCTTTCAATTTTTAAAACCTATGGTCCATGCCACTTACCTTCCAATCACAACAGGTGCGAGCCACATAGGAGTTCATCGTGGACTGGTTCATGTGGTGTGGTCTAGTTGAGTCTTCAATCTGCCTCATTTTTTGTCCTGTCTTAAAATAAGCAGGCAAAATGGATAGACAGTGGATTGATCACAAACATCAAGGTGGGCCCACATAACTTCCCAGCAGTAGCTTCTTGTGAATAGCTTTGGCAGGAAATCCACGTCCGTCCCCAAGAAATGTGGGACACAGATCAGCTACTGACGGGTTCGAGTTACATCACCAAGTTTTATGAGCTCCACCATGATGTGCGTGTTGGCGGATTAGCTACTGACGGGTTTAAGTGACATCACCGAGTTTTATAGGGCCCACCATGATGTATGTGTTATATCCACACCGTCCAACCGTTTAGAGAGCATTTTATGGGTTGAAATAAAGAATGAGACAGATTCAAAGTTCAAATGGACCCCACCACAGAAACAGTGGGGACAGTGACACCCACCGTTGAAACCTTCCTAGGGCCCACCATGGTGTTTATTTGAGATCCAACCTGTTTATAAGTTCAAACAGACACGGGAGGGAAAACACAAATATCAGCTTGATGGAAAAGTTCCGTGGCCCTCAGAAGTTTTTAATAGTAGGCGTTAAATCCCCACTGTTTTCTGTGGTGGGATCCACTTGAATTTTGGATCTGCCTCATTCTTTGGCTCATGCCCTAAAATGATCTCTAAAAATGAATGGACAGTGTGGATACAGCACATACATCATGGTGGGCCCACAACTTTGTGACGTCCCTTCAGCAGCCAATCTCGCTACTCAACGGGTACAGAGGGGCCCACTGTGATGTTTGTGAGAAATCCACCCCGTCCATCCGTTTTATGAAATCTCGCTACTCAACGGGTACAGAGGGGCCCACTGTGATCCAAGACTCAAGTGGGCCAAAAACGTGGGGATTGAACGTCCACAGTGGGGTCAAAGAAGTTTTGACTCAGGCTAATATCTCGGGCGGGGATTGGGTACCACCCCACCAGAACCTAGCTGGAGACGAACGGTCCAGTCAGGGGATCTGTGAGGCCCACCCTGATGCATGTCTTATCTATGCCATCAATCCATATTGAAAGATCATTTTAGGGCATGAAACCAAAAAGGAGGCAGATTGAAGCCTCAAGTGGACCACACCACAGGAAGCAGTGGGGATTAGATTCCTACTGTTGAAACTTCCTAGGGCCCACCGTGATGTTTCTTTGCCATCCAACCTGTTCATAAGGTCACATAGACGACTATGAAGTGAAAAAATAAATATCAGCCTAGTTGAAAACTTGTCCCACAGGAAGTTTTCATCGGTCAGATTTCAATTCCCACTACTTCCTGTGGTGTGGTCCACTTGAGCCTTCAATATACCTTTTTTTTGAGCTCTTAGATGATCTGTCAAAATGGATGGACGGCATGGATAAGACATATATGTTAAGGTGGCCCCACATATCCCCCCCCCCCCCCCCCCCCCCCCCCCCCAAAAAAAAAAAGAAAATCCTGGCTCCACCCCTGAATCACAACCCCAAAAAATCCTGCTGCTATAAAATCTCACTTCAACTAATCTCTCTTTTCAATGCAAAACTCTGATTGAAATGGTAGGAAAGAGGGTAAAATCGAAGCATCCAAGTCAAAAACCACCTCTGCATATGATATATTCACCCCACAAGATCATTCAAATGCTTAAAAAGGAAAAAGCACCACATAAAAAAGAAAAAAGAAACCTGTGGTCCTTCAAACTCTTAAGCTGCCACAAAAAAATGGGAAAGAATCCCAATGATAAAATCATAGAACTGCAGATTCTCAGAAGGAAGAATTGATGTAAGATCCAACATATTTCCAATGTAATCAATGCGTGTAGCACTGGTTAGAATGGAGGGGAAAAAAATCCGCTGTGAACCCACAGTATCTCCAGCTGGCTCTTGTCTACGCTAGCAACATCTACAGGATAAAACATCCATGCATGTGTATGGTCTCGCTTTCGCATCCAGTTCCTCAGCTGTGGGCAACGGTTCCATGGCATAGATGCTGCTGTGGGCGCAACAGAAGTTATACAGATTTGTACACATACCTTTACTGAATGGATAAATCCTCTCAGGAACCATCCTGCAAAACAGGATAAGTTTTCACATGCCATGCATAAAAATAATGGATACAATGCATTTGGTCACAGGGCCACAAACTTCAATGGGCACCTGGACCCGTGAGTACCCAGTGGACCCAACCTAATTTTAACGTTATGGGTCCAATTATTGACCTGTGAATAAATGGGGCTAGGTACGGGTCTCACCTTTTGGATCCGGTTAAAAATCAGGCCTAGTCAGGTCTGGGTCAGATGGGCACCTGGACCTGTGAGTACCCAGTGGACCCAACCTAATTTTAACGTTATGGGTCCCATTATTGGACCTGTGAATAAATGGGGCCAGGTATGGGTCTCACCTTTGGATCCGGTTAAAAATCAGGCCTAGTCAGGTCTGGGTCAGATACCAGTTAGAGTCAGTGATTGACCCAGCTAGAGTCAGCTCTAGTTAGTTTTAATAGCAAAGAAAAAAGATTAAAATAAGAAGAAGAAGAAGCCCTCTCTCTCTCTCTCTCTCTCTCTCTCTCTCTCTCTCTCTCTCTCTCTCATTACAGAATACATATTAACCCAAACAATCTAGGGTTTACATAAAATCCATGTGAAATCACGAAACTGACCTTTGGGCCAGGGGCTACACCCCCGGACCCCAAGGGGGTGCTACACCCCTGCAAGCTCAACGCAGAGCTCATCATGCAAAAGTGCTGGCTAAATCAACAATATGTCTCTAATGATCAGGCTCCACAGATCCTAACAATCTCCCGCTTGGAGACTAATCACGGGCAATCTCCCACTAAATCTATTGTATCTGCAAAAGACCATGCCTTCTTAAAGAAATCGATGTGAATCTCCTCCTGGCTTTCAAGCTTGAAGACCAACCAAAACTGAACATGACTTCAATTTTTCTCTAGTAACCACCTTAGTTAACATATTTGCAGGGTTCTGATTTCTGTGAATTTTCTCCACAGTAAATTGTCCATCCACCAAAAGCAATCATATGAAATGATATTTGATATTTATGTGTTGGTTCTTGAATGGAAGGTTGAGCTCTTTACTTGATGAATTACAGTTTGACACTGTGCAACTTACAATTTTCTTGCTTCTTGCCCAACTCCTCTATGAGACCCTATAACCATACCATTTCCTTGCAAGCCTTTGTTTCAACAAAATACTCTGCTTCTGTCGTCGATATGGTGACAATCTTCTGTAACTGTGAGACCCAACTAACCGCTACACTACCCAAAGTAAACACATACCATGTAGTGCTCTTTCTACCATCAATATGTCCTACTAGATCTAAATCAACATATCCCCTGCAAACTTATTTGACCCTCCATAGCACAACGTTGCATCAATAGTACCTCTCAAGTATCTGAGAATCAATTTGACTACTTTTCAATGCTCCTTCTATGGGTTGTTCATAATCTGCTGACAACTCCCATGGCATAAACAATATATCATCTTGTGCAAACTACGGAATACATCAAGCTGCCAATGGTCGAGGCATCTGAAACCCTAGCCATGTAATCACATTCTCCCTACGTTAACGCACCCTCTTCCTTTGAAAGTTTGAAGTGGCTTGCCAAGGAAGTGCTAACTGGCTAGCACCTTCCATGTTAATTGACTTAAGTACTTTTGCATCATATTCAGGCTATGACAATTTCAACTTCCTGTTTCTTATGTCTTCGCTGATTCTCATACTAAGGATTTGTTTCGCAGCACCCAAATCCTTTATTACAAACTCCTTAGACAACTATTCCTTGATATTCAAAATCTCATGCATGTTTGACCCTGCAACAGGCATATCATCTAGATACAAAATAAGTATGAGACACAAATTTTCAAGTTTCTTGAAATAACAAAAGTAACCAACATGGCATCTCTTATAAATCATTAGTGGATGTAAAATTGTCAAACTTCTTGTACCATTGTCCTGAAGCCTGTTTCAAACCATATAAATTGTTCTTAAGTTTACATACTATATCCTCCTTGCCAAATGCAACATATCCCTGTGGTTGATGCATATAAATATCTTCTTCAAGATCATCATGAAGAAAAGTTACTTTTACATCTAGCTGCTTTAAATGCAAATCATTTATAGCCACAATCCTTAACAACAAGAGAGAGCAAATTTTAGTATAATCGATACTTGTCTTCTACTGAAAACCTTTCGCAATCAACTTGGCCTTGAATTACTTAATACTGTGATGCTCTTCCTTCAATTTGTAAACCCACTTGTTATGCAAAGCTGCCTTTCTCCTGAATAACTGGACCAAGTCCCACGTCTAGTTTGATATTAGAGAATCCATCTCATCATCCATAGCCCACTCCCACTTGCTCTTGGTCTCAATCTACAAAGCCCCTTCATAACAATCTGGTCACCATTATCAATCAACAACAAATAATGCAGAAAATGAGAATAAAGAACTGTGGATTTACTAACCCTAGATGATCTCCTCACAAGAAAAGGGGTATGAGGTTCTACCTTTAGATTTTCATCTTTGGGCCTCAAAACATCCTTGTCAGGTATCTCATCAAGTTCTACAAACTCAGGATACTTAGTTTTCTCTTCTTGTTGTTTTAATTTATGCTTATGCATGATAGTTTTATTAAATATCATATTTTTTCTTAATGATTTTTCAATATTCAGCATGCTAAAATCGATAACCAAAATCATTAAGGTCATATCCAATTAATGTGCACCTTCTGGACTTAAGATTAAGCTTGGTCTTATTTTCATAATCAACATGGACATAAGAAATACAACCAAATACCTTCAAATGGGACAAGTTTACCTTTTTCCAGTCCATGCCTCCTCTAGCAATCCACCATCTAAAGCAACCGAGGGTCCTTTATTAATCAAGCTACAATATTTACAACATCTGCCCAAAACTGTTTATGCAATCCAGCATAGATTCTTGTGCTCCTTGCACGCTCCATAATAGTTTTATTCATGCACTCAGCTACACCATTCTACTGTGGTATTCTTGGAGTCGTTTTTTGTTCTCTTGATTCCATTAACCGCACAATACTTCTCAAACTTGTTGACACAATACTCTCCCCCATTATCTAATCTAAGACACTTCAACTTCAAACCTGTTTCATTCTCAAGCAAAGCTTTCCATTTCTTAAACACATCAAATACTTCTGATCTATGCTTCAAGAAATAAACCCACAATTTTCTAGTAGCATCATCAATAAAGGTAACAAAATAAAGAGAGCTACCCCGAGAGGATACCTTAGTTGGTCCCCACACATCAGTGTGAACTAGTTCCAACCACTCCAACTTTGGAGTCCTTTCGACCTTCAAGAAGTAACCTTCCTCTGCTTTCCATAGATACAATCTTCGCAAAAGTCCATATCAATAGATTTCAGCCCTAGTAGCTTCCTTTTTAAAAGTAGAACATTCATTCCCTTTTCACTTATGTGCCCAAGTCTTTGATGCCATATATGCGTCCACCCCTGATGATGTAACTACAACAGAACTATTAGAGCCGGAAGTCAAGTAAAGAGTGCATTCTTTCTTACCTCAGGCAATTACCATAACTCCCTTTGTGATCTTCCACGAATCACTAGTAAAAGTCATCATGTGTCCAAAATCTGCAAGCTGGCCACTAAGATCAAATTCTTTTTTAGATTTGAAACATGCCTAAAATCTTTCAACTTCAGCACTATCCCATTCAATTGGTTTATCTTAACGTCTCCTTTTCCAACAATACACAGGGTTCAGCATCTCCCAGATAGACTTTTTCAAGATTACCTTACTCAATAGTTATGAAGAACATCCCCACTCTAAGTAGCACGAAACGAGGCATCGGAATCTGTTGCCCAAGAATCATATGAGTATCGAAAGATAGAATTAGGGCATCAAAAATATTTTCATCAGAGACATTTACAAAATCTGTACATCTCTAATTATTTTCTTGTTGTTTCTTCAGAGCTTTACAGTCTCTCTTCATGTACCCCTTTTTACCACAATTCTAACAACCATCACCCATTCCTTGTGGAGGCTTGGATAATATGTTCTCCATCGATCTTGATTGACGATTTTTGTTTCCTCTGTTTGTTCTTCCCCTTTCTTCAGCATTCAGAATATTCCCGATGTCTAACCTGAAGATCCCAAGGTTTTCCTCCGAGATTCCTCATTTTAGAATGAGGCCCACAACATCATCATACTTTAACTACGTTGATCTGATACAATTGCTCACAACTACCATCAAATTATCCTAGCCTTCAGGTAACCCTATTAAGATTAGAAGAGCTCTGATTTCATCATCAAAATTAAGGCCTATGGACTCCAACTGGATCGTGACTGTTTTGAACTCGTTGAGATGCTCAACCACATTTCCGTCATTAGACATCTTCATATTGAACAGCCTCTTTTTTTTTACTGAAATATTTTTTTATTTACAAAAAGTTCTATACACGTTGGATCACACAGGCGGCCCGAAGGCCCAAAAAGATGACGCGGACCGTAAAAACGGATAGACTCTATAGCCAACTACTGGAGCTACTGTCATGTTGAACTTGCTCTAATTGTTCCTAAACCCACCCGATCTAGAAAGATTAAACCTCAGATGGGGCGAGGAACAAAGGGTTCCGCCTCGAAGATCCTCCGTCGTCGAGTTAGGCTTCCTAACTTAGCAAAAGCATCCGCGACTGCATTAACTTCCCTACGAACGGAGGATATAGCTACCTCCACGTTCCTCCTAAGGTATTGGAAGCGGGCCCTCCAACACCATAAGTTCCAGTTGGTTGATCCCTCCGACTTGAGGTAGTTTAGCACGGTCTTCGAGTCACTTTCTACCTGAATTTTGGTAAAGCCCCTGTCCACGCACAAGGAAAGCCCCTCTAGAATTGCTCTCTCCTCTGCTAGAACAGTCTCTTCATCAAATAAACTTCGTTGGAAGCAAAGGGTTTTTCATACATCCTTGATAAGGCCGCCATCAGATCTTCTGTGGGCTTCTCCTTCAAAATATTGAATGCAACAGATTTCGCCAAAGAAAGTCGAATCGTTCCCAAAGCCTTTTTGTTAAGCACTTCCTAGTCACTATCAAACATCTCTGGTTTCTTCAATTTTCCTCCAAGAGGAAGATAGAAATCCTTCTGATAGAGGTAATCATCTATTTGCATCTTCCAGAATCCGAAGTTTGAAACATTGAACTTGTCAATCCTCACTTTTCCTTCTACCAACATTGCTCCCACTCAAACCAAGAGCTTTAATACCAGTTTTTGGGAGAAGAGATCCCCCCTCGACCACACACAGCAATATCGATCAAAAGAAAAATAAGAAAAGATTCAAACCACAACACAGATTTATGTGGTTCCTTTTTTATACATCCATAGATCCACACCGATCCACTATGCTCAAAGGCTAAAAAAAAAAAAAAAAAAAACAAAGCAACTCTCGATATAATGACAACTCTCTCTCTCTCTCTCGACAGAATATATTTACCCCAAACAAACTAGGGCTCACATAAAACTCCATGTGAAATTACGAAATTGCCCTCCAGGCTAGGGGCCCCAAACCCCAAATAAGGGGCTGTTGCCCACCAGCGAGCTCAACGCGAAGCAATACGTCTCTAATGATCAGGCTCCACAGATCCTAACACCATGCACGTGTCAAAGTGGCACACACATAAGCGCACACACATGTTGGTTATTCTAGGAAAAGAAATGTGGTTCCCTAAGCATCACGTATAAGAGCCCTGTTTACTCTGTCAAACAACCACTTTCTCTAAAAGCTCGAGCTGTTAGAGGATGGCGTATCAATGTATATCAAGGGACTTCAACACTCCCCCGCACGTGCAGGGTGGAACTCCGCATGGGAACATATTGGGCAAGGGTGGAGGGACACTCATAACTCACACCCAGGTGGAGGAATAATCACAACTCACACCATAAATGGCCCCCTGTAGGAGAATATATTACCGGTGGCATATTTGCTACTTCCAGGGATTTGAACACAGGACCTTCCGCTCTAATACCATGTCAAACAACCACTTTCTCTAAAAGCTCGAGCTATTAGAGGATGGCGTATTAATGTATACCAAGGGACTTCAACATACTCACCATGCAAATGTCAATGTGACACATGCCTATGATCTAATATATCCATTGAGTGGGTCCAACCATGTAAATGCTCTTATTTGTCCCGAACTCAACTTGAAATTCATTTCTAAGGACCTGATGGGTACCCAACGGGTATCTAAACCCGACCGGATCCAAGTCCAAATCTTCAAGAACTAGACCCAGACCCAGACCCAGAAGAATAGAACTCAGTTAGCCCGAGTATGGGTAATATGGGACAAAACATGAACCTGACCAGTTGAAAGCCATATCTAAGGTTGCATTTGCATACACATGCATTAAATCACAAATTGTCAGTTTAAAGGAGAGGAAATGACCAAATTCACACACGCACACACATGTTTGGTTATTTCTAGCAAAAGAAATGCGGTTTCCCAAGCAACACATGTAAGAGAACCCCCTTTACTCACCATGGACATGTCAAAGTTGCACGTGTGTATGATCTAATAAATTCATCAAGTGGGTCCAACCATGTAAATGCTCTTAGTTGTCCTGAACCCAACTTATATTTAAAAACCTAATGGGTGCCCAACAGGTATTTGAACCGTCTTCAAGAAGTAAACCCAGACCCAAAAGAATCGAACCCCACAAGCCCGGTATGAATAATAAAGGACAAAACACGAACCTGGCCAATTGAAAGCCCCATCTAAGGCTGCATGTGGATACACGTGCATTGAATCACAAATTGTCAGTTTAGCGGGGAGGAAATTACCAAATAGTAATGATGTTTCTCACATTTAAAATGAGGAAGTGACCCTCAAATTGCAATTGGATTCCTTTCAAGTACAAACTGAAATTGAGGTAATTGCGATTAGGAGCCCAGTACTCAATATGAATACTAAGGTAATTACAATTTGGTCATTACCACTTTAAATGAGTTATTTCAATTCAATTCGATGCTGAATGCAAAAAACACCCTAAAACTTACAAAAAAAAATATATATATATATATATATTCAGACCTTAAGTATGAAATGCGTCGCCTCCTTACAAGTTCATACGTAGTTTGATTTGTCAATACCAGATAGCTGCAGAAAAATGTCAAGATAATATATCACATGTTGGATTCTCAGGTGTCACATTTTTAGCTACCTTCTATAGGAAAAGTACTGTTACGTGCCACGATAATGAAAAAAAAAAAAAAAAACTCATTGTCCTACCTAAATAGCATTTGAAACAAATATATAAAAGAAGAGGGGAATGAAACTTGCCAGACAATTGGGACAACTATGTTATTCATTCTTATAAATACCATATTTTCTTTAAGCCATGTTAACTTCCTCGAGAAGAACATGGAATTCCACGTTGCAGCAATTCTGACAAATTTTCTTGAACAACTTGCATTTCATGTTATTGGATGCAAACTTCCAAATATCATTCATACCATTTCAGCCAATATTGTCAAAGTCTTTTATGATGTCAATGCAATCACTCCATCATCATCATCATCAAACCCGGACATATGGGGTCAGCCGATGCAATATTTTCACATACTATAATATTAAAATAATTTATCATTATCAAAATTATTGGACACTATCCCCAAATATTATTTGATGGGTGACGATTGATGAAAACTGATTTTATGGGTAAGAAAATCTAGCAAAAGTTAGCCTGTTCACAAATTTGTTTCTGGAGTTGCGAACTGTTCCGAATGTAATTTGCCAAGTTACTTAGCTAATGCAAACTGATGAGAACATCATACATCCGTCATTACGCATGTATCAGAGGAGGCGGGCCCCACTCTCTTTGTGGTTGGACGTGTAGCAGGATCAGAGGAGCACCGGTCAGGAGGCTGATTTGCCTCTGGATACATCTGGACACTTTTAGGTGTCTTCGGGCCTGACAGGCCAAACCAAGCCACCAACGGGCCCATCTCTTTTTTTTAGGCATTTTTTTGTTTTTATTCTATTTAGAGAGAGCTTTAGTGCACTTTTTTCTTGTTATGAGATATATATACTCTTGTATGAATGTTTATGAGATTATTAAGTGCTTTGTTCTCTCTTCTTCCTCCATTTCCATGAGATTGTGGTGTGTAGGAGAAAACAAGGTCTGAAGCCTTACCTCCTTTGGAGGGTTTGCTACGTGGGGTGAAGCCACCATGGAACTTCCTCAATATCTTCTTTCTCCCCTCTCATCTCTCTTTCTCTCTCTTCTTTCTTTTTCTTCCCCAAACCTCACTTCAACCAACATCTAAACATTACCCCAAACCACCTCCATCGACAATCCAATCCATACATCCATCTCACACCCCACACTTGCGCACGCACGTGTGCCCGCACGCTGACACATGTGAACCCCATCTCTCATCTCCCCTTTGATTTCCCTATTCTGATACCTTCACCCTCATCTAAACCCAATCCCCTATCCCCTCTAAAAATCCCATACCCTAAATCCCCAAATTTCCCCATCCAAGTGAGGCCCACAAAACCCTAAATCCCAAATCACCCATCCAAACCCTAATCCCTCTTAGATCCAGGATAATCCCATTGAACCAAAGCCTATACGTATGTCATAGATGGGATTTCTCAATCCCATAGATCTTATTTAGATTAAAATCTCAATAGTTCCCCTTCCCAAGCCATCAACGACCCAAGGCCCACATGATTTTCACTTGATATGCTTTGATTTACATGTAGTAATAGTTTATTTTAATATTTATTGTCTATTTTAATCTAATTTTATGATTCATCGTGTATCTATAGCATATTTCATCATGTCCTGCATCACAAAGTTACTACAGTCTGTGGGAAGGAAAAGTGAGATAGAGCAACTCAATGAAAAGAGGAGATTAGGAGTCCTAAAATTACAAGGATATTGTTATTACCTTTATATGTTGTTTATTTTTACAAATTTCAAAACCTCATGAGTTATATGATACTCAAGCAGCATATGATGCTTTATATGCAGGCACTCGGAACTATATATGTGCCCTATATTAACTCAAATATTATAAAACCGAATAATTGTGCAGCCCACTGTTGCCAAGTTGCAATCCCAAGATCAGAATGGTTAAACAACCCTAACCTTTGATTCACGGACACGCTTGTGGAAATAGAACCATTGAATATTTTTCATTTTTAACTGTTCAATAAATGAACAGTTGCCCACCAATCAGATAGTCAGGTAATCAAATAAGTTTCATTTGTTATTCATGATACATTTTAACTGAGTAATATAAGTTGGATGGTTTAATTCAACTATTGTATTTTTCAAATGTGCAATTTCCAATTATTTTCTAAGTGCATGTGTATCATCCATCACACTCTGCTAGAGAATCAAAGTCTTTCTAAATCTTTATGTAGGACTCTTTTCTTATTTGAATTATTTATTATGAGAAAGGTGGAATGTTTTGTATTCGTTGATCTTGAATCCTTTTTTTAGTTACTTGACCTGGTGATACTGTTAAACTCACTCCTAAATGATCTTCCTAATATATGTGATGAGGACATCCGAGCTCCTTTTAGAGTTTATTAGAGATGACGGAGAGCTACCCTAGTTTCGTTATGGCTAGATGATCATTACATGGGGGCCAGTGAGCCCCCATGTAATGAAGACCCCATTTAAGTTCCTAGCCCCGTTGAAGACCCCACATGCACGATCATGCATCTTTGAAGACTCTACACTAGAAAGATGCATGTGGGTTGCTTAGTTGAGAATGTGGGACTGTTGGATCTTGACCATGGACTATCTTGATTGTGGGATCATCTTAATTGTGGACCCATTGGACACAACGGAGCCATTGGAATGGCTTAATTTAGTTATTTTGTTTATTTATTTTAGGTATTTTGGTTTATTTTATAGTTTAGTTGAAATAAGGGTATTTTAGACATTTTACATGCAAGAAGGGTATTTTTGTAAAAACACCCCAAAAAGACTAATAGGGTTGGGCGTGTGAAGCCCTGGGGGGGATAGAAAATAAAATTTTCTTCGTTGTTGCTTTAAGCAAAGAAAAAGCCTCTTGTGATTGGAGTTTGGTGTGAAGCTATAGAGTGATTCCAACTATCTTCTCTCTTTTTCTTCTCTTCAAGGTATTCTTTTCACTTTTCTCTTCTTCCTTCTCTCTATTTCCTTTTTTTTCTTTTGTTTCCTCCCAAATCCCATCCCCACCATCCATAAAACCCTCTAGACGTAAACCCTACCCAACCGTACAACTGTATAGACCACCCGCATGTTCGTACGACCGTACTACCGTTCGTATGGCTAGACCATCCCCCATTCTTTTCCTCTTTTTGGTCTTTAATCCTTCCCCTTTAAAAACCCATAACCCTAAACCTAAAACCTACCCTAGAACCTAGAATTCAAAACCCTAATCTCCCAAATTCCGTAAACCTTAAAGTCTCCAAACCCTAATTCTTTCAAACCCTAACAATGTGCAAGTGAATCCTCAAATTTAGATCGAATCCTATGCTAGATGGACGGTCTACCTTCCATTGGGCCATTTCCGATCGACAATCTTACGATCCATCTGCGAGATTGTGATGTGACCTTGAATTTGAGCATATAATTGATTACTTGATTTCTTTATATTTGTGATAGATTGGCAATATTTTATATTTTGATTTACTCTAATAATCCGTTTATTAATTCATTCACATCATTATAGTTCAGGCTATCTGTCCTGCATTAATATGTATAAATGAAACTTTTTTCCATAAATATATAAGTCATGTAAATGATTCCTAAAGATTCCTTTACGTAGCAGTCTATCATGGCCACTAATGAATTACTTCATTCCACTTCATGGAGGAAAAGCAAGATGGGTAAATGCATCTGATAGGAGGGGCTATGGAATCGTGAAATACTTCAAATCTGAATTAGTTTGTTCAAAGTTGCATAATGTGATTCACTGAAACTTTATGCACGATATTTAATATTTGTTTGAATTAGTTAATGACGAGGAAGGTTATATGCTTTTAATTTGTTGTTCTCCAATTGTTTTTTATTTGTATGCAAGGTTCGAAATATCGGTATCGCACTATGCATCGCTCCCTTGGGGTATTGATATGTAACAGTTATCGCATGGGATATACAGTTTGTATCAGGTAATTTATCGCACTTTTTGGGAAACATGGGGAAACATTGGGTTATTGATTGAATTTTTCAATGAAACTACCTTAATACACACTTTTAAATCATAACATCTTAAAAAATAAGTGCACATAATGGGTTTCCTTTGTGAAGGGTCCTAAGTTATGCATCAGTTGACTGAACTAATGCAAAGGGCCCACCTCGATGCATGCATGGTATATCCACATCGTCCATCTGTTTTGCCACCCAATTTTAGGGGTGGGTCCCAAAAATGACGCAAATACAAATTTCGGGTGGACGTGGACCACTCCACATGAAACAGTGGTTATTGACCATTACAAACCTCTTGTGGGCCACAAAATTTTTGGATCAAGCTGATATTTGTTTTTTCCTTTCATCCAAGTCTGTGTGAACTTATCAACAAGTTGGATGGTCAATAACCATTATGGTGGACCCTAGGAAGTTTTTAATAGTGGGAGATCAATGACCATTGTTTCTTGTAGTATGGTTCACTTGAAACTTATATCTGCTTTATTTTTAGGACCAACCCTTAAAATAAGCAAACCAAACAGATGGACAAGCGTGGATGTGCAATACATACGTCAAGGTGGGCCCCAAAGAGTTTACTCAGTACGCATTCCGCTTCCCCAAATCCATGCGGCAAATACACACACGGATTTCCTACGAAAACCTTTCACAGGAAGTTCCTGCGCTGGGAACAGAGGTGGGGCGCACCATGATGTTTTTGAGGAATCCACCCCCGTCCATCCGTTTTGCGAGATCATTTTAGGACATGCGGCCAAAAATGAGCCAAATCCAAGACTAAAGTGGGCTACACAAGAGGGAAAATTGTGGAAAGATATGCCTACCATTGAAACCTTTCTGGGCTCCACCTTTGATGTTTATATGACATCCAAACAGTTTATAAGGTCATTCCCACTAGGATGAACTGAAACACACAAAAACCTTAGCCTGATACAAAATTTTGTGGCCATACGAGGTGGATGCTCAATCCCCACTATTTCCTCTCGTGTGGCCCACTTGAGTCTTAGATCCAACTCAGTTTTGACTGCATTTCCTAAAATAATCTCGCACAACGGATGGAGGGGGTGGATTCCTCACAAACATCACAGTGGGCCACACATAGCATCCGCGTCCCAATCCACGGGTTTCTTCCTACGCAAGAAATCCGAATACCAATCCACAGTCGATCCTGGGGAGCAGATTAGGTGAGACCCTGGACTCACCCATGACGGTGCGGCCCTTACTGTGGGGCCCACCCTGATGTATGGATTATGTATCCACGTCGTCAATCCATTCTTTTAAATTATTTTAGGATATTATACCAAAAATGATACCATGGGAGACATTGGTGATTGACCATTAATGGGCCACAGAAGTTTTGGATCAAGCTTATATTTGTTTTTGTCCCTTCTTCCAGGCTCATGTGACCTTGTCAATAGATTGGATGGCAAATAAACACGATGGAAACATTAAGGTGTGCCCTAAGAAGTTTTTTAGGGTAGAATGTTCACTAACCACTATTTCCTATGGTATGGTCCACCTGATTATTGGATCTCTTTCATTTTTTTGATAGTGCCCTAAAATGATCTGGAAAAAAGGATGAACGACTTGGATACAGAATACATACATCAAGGTGGTTCCCATGGTAAGGGTCACACTGTCTTAGGTGAGGCCAGGGTCTCACCTAATCCACTCTCCCGTCCAGGTGGGGGTAGTACCCAATCCACGCGATGATATATGTATATGGGTGGGACCCTGACTGTGGGCTCCACCATGATGTATGTATTGTATCCACACCGTTCATTCATTTGGATAGATCATTTTAGAGCATGATCCAAAGAATGAGGCGGATCAAAAGCTCAAGTAGATCCCACTCCAGAAAACAGTGGGGGCAGTGATGCCCACCGTTGAAATTTAAAACCAATTCTGGGGGGCCCACAATGATGTTTATTTGAGATCCAACCTGTTCATAATTTCATACAAATATGGACGAAGGGAAATCACAACTATCAGCTTGATCGAAAACTTTTGTGGCCCCAAAGAAGTTTTTAATGGTAGACGTTCAATCGCCACTGTTTTCTGTGGTGGGTCCACTTGAGCTTTGGATTTTCCTCATTCTTTGTCTAATGACTTAAAATGATCTCTCCAAATGGATGGACGGCATGGATATACAATACATACATCAAGGTGGGCCCCACAGTAAGGGACACACCGTCTTTTATGTAGTCAGGTCATACCAAATCCACTCTCCCATAAGTTAAGGAGTGTGGATTAGTTGTTACCTGGGTAATAGCTTAGTGGGTGTTAACTTTACTGTAGGGCCCACATTAATGATATGCTATGTATCCAATCTGTCCATTCATTTTTTCATACCATTTTAGGACGTGGTCCCAAACATTAAGAACATCCAAATCTCAGGTGGACCACACCACATGAAACAATGATGATTGAACACTCATCATTAAAAACTTCCCAAGGCCCACTCAAGATTTGGATCTGCTTACGTTTTGGGATAACATCCTTAAATGAAAGGAAAAGACATGCGCGACGTGGATATGAAACACATTCATCAAGATGGGCCCCACACGGTAAGGTTAACACTGACTAAGCTGTTATCCGTGTAACAGCTCATCCGCTCTGAACTTGAGAGAGAGAGAGAGAGAGAGAGAGAGAGAGTCGAAAGACGCTTCTCTTCTCCGTTACAGACGATCGCCAACCCAACCTAAATTTTCGCCTGAAATAAGGACCTAAATTTCCCAAAAGTCTCTCCTAAAATTCTGTTTTTTTCGCAAATCCTCACATTAATTGGCGGAAATTTGGTTTCCTTCCCAAATAATTATCTACGAAGAAAAAGAAAGGGTTTTAGGGATTTTCTTACATGATCCAGAGAAAGCGACTCGCGGCCCACCAAATCCAGTCGAAAGAGACTCCTTAGAAAGATCACAAAGGTAAGAGTATTTTTTCTATAATTCTGTGATATCTTGTGATATATCGCATGATACACAGAAGTTTGACAATTTTTTCAGTATTTTTCCGAAGTTTTTGGGGTTTTGTATCGCTGGACTGCGATACCGAGAATATCAATATTGCGAACAGTGTTTGTATATAGGATGGGTTAGCTAGTTGCAAGACATTGATGAAAGTGTACATAAAAACAGAGCAATGAAAGTTTGATGTATATGTGACAATAGTTGCAAATCTTACCTATGGAAAAGAAGAAGTAAGAGCAGAAAAATGAGGGAAATGCACAAAATCGCCAAAAGCAATATCGCGATCGCATCCTTCCACCTGATTTTACATTACATTCCAAGATCCAATCAGAGATAGTCGAATGATACATAATTGCAGTAAAATGTCAAAAAAAATTCCACTTCAATCTCCTACTAGATTCTCTTTGTAGAAGATTACTTGCACCTGCCACTATTTTGATAAGATAACATATCATGATTATGGGATGAGGAATTTCCCATTCTGCAAGACATCTTCATTCAACCCACATGTGATAACACACGTGTAAATCTGACCACTCATCAAGAGGGACCCATTTTAAGTGCTGGAGCATGAAGATAGACCAGTCCACTTATCAGATGGGCCACGTGTATGAAAAATCGGATGTCCCAAGAGAATAACCAACAGTCCTTTTTCTGACACGTGACCTGCCTTATGTTTGGACCAGCCTGGTATTTGGGCTGCTTGGGCACACCACTCTGGGCCCACCTGACTGAACAGCCCAGATCTTGCACATATTGGCGAGTTTGGTGAATGGAGACAACAACTTGGCTTATAATCAAGGTTGCGGCATGGTACAATTTAGTTCACACCTTCACGGATCAAATGGTAATCCTTAAGAAAGAAAGACACACCACTGCCTTGTAATATCGGCCTTCAAAAAAGTTATGTAAAAGATGCCAGTCCAAATGCACAGGATTGTTTCTTCAAAAATGTACCACCTATTAAAAGAAAAGTTACAACAAAAACCATATCATGTTACTGGTAAAGATAATGTTATGAGAATGTTATCAAAACCAACATGAAAATTCTCATAATTCAATAGCAATTGGAAATATGTCCAAGAATGGATGACCTATTCAAAGACCTGAGAGGACTTATACTTCATAGGGATCAAGTTCGAATATATAACGTAATACCTTCCTATGCAGAAATTTAGAATTATACCCAGTAATCTCTCAAACTTTCGCTTTTATGCCCACTTTGGCTAATTAAACATCAATTGGAAGCATAAGCTGGAGATATTAGATCATCGGCAACCACCATAATGTTTCATCAAGTGATATTAAAGAAACTATCAGCAGAGAAAATCACATCTGATTACGAGTATGCAGTTTCCTTCATTGAATTCTTTCAATAATAACATTCTTTTATGGTACCCATCAAACATAAAAAAAGCATTGCCAAGTGGAGACACAGCACTATTATGAGCAAAATAAGTAACCGCTGTCGTAAGGATACTGATATTATTGTCTACAATGGTTTCACAACAAGTATCACATACGAGATGTTGACAAATTGAAAGTTAGGAATTGTCAAGATCCATGGTAATGGGGGAAAGAAAAAATGAAAAGTCATAGAGAGAAAGAAAGTTTATCTTTCCTATCCCTCAATACCATCATTTATAAGCCAGTTTGTTAAAGAGATGCAAGATAACGATTACAAAGGAGAAGTAAATATGAGCTTATATTGTTCTGCAGGAGCACTAAATTATGTAATAACACCTTTTAGACTTCCTCTCAAGCTAGAGCATATAATATATCACTCATTCCCAGCTTAGCCAATGTACAACAAATAGGTGAAGAACTTGAAGCTATTGTAAGAATATCCAGAATCTGATTATTGAAGCAAACAAACGAAGTACAAAAAACCTAACTCTCCCAAAGGAGTTGACAATAAACTTCAATATCTTTGGTACTCATTAAAAACCTGATTATAAGCAAAATGAATCGTTGCGTAATTATCACAATGTAACAGAATAGGCGAAGAAATGTCGAAACCCATTTTTGGAAGGAGAGATTGAAGCCAAATAATTTCACACATGGCCTGAGCCATCACACGAAATTCAGCTTCAGCACATGATCTACTACCCAGTCTGTTTCTTGCTTTTCCAAGTGACCAGGTTACCTCTGAAAAAGATGCAATACCCACTTGTAGACCACCAATCATTTGAAGATCCAGCACAATATGCATCTCGATAGCCACGAAATATATATTCCCTTTATTGGAGTACAATAAACCCTAGACCACTACGGTTCAAGAAAACAAAAAACAAAAAACAAAAAGCCCAAGAGCATTAAGTAGTGAAGGATCATTGCCGCTAGAAGATGGGAGATCAAGCAAGAATGAACTGACTTCTCACATTGACAACATAAGCAATATCTGTGTAGACTAAGGAGATAAGAGAAGCGAAGAGAGAAGGAGAAGGGAACATGTGGAGGAGAGAAAGATGGAAGAGGAAGTAATGGTCCTCTACCTCTATTTCTTTATTTATAACGTTTCTTGATACAGAAGGCTCAAATTTGAATACAATGACATCTAAAAGCACCATTATCTTCCAAGATAAGAAGAGATAAGGTGCACTGAAGGACAACTGAATGTGTGTACTCTCTCACTCAAGTACAATGCACCTCACATAGATCAAAGACCATGTCTAGTATCACTCCTCACGCTGGTGCATGTATATCATACAAGCCAAGCTTGCCAATGATGCTCTTCAAGTGGAGCCTTGGATAAAATATCAGCATATTGGTCTCCAAAACGAATGAATGGGGTATGTTTGATCTTGGAAGCAATATTTTTCTTACAAAGTGACTATTGACTTCAATGTGTTTTGTCCACTCATGGAAGACAGGATTACAAACAATATATATGACTGCTTGATTGACACAATAAACAGTGGATGACTTCAATGTGCTTTGTCCATCTCCTATAAGCATGGTGTTCAAAAAAAGTTGCGTAGCAGGGGGGCAGGGGTGCAATAACCCTATAGAGAGATTTAACCCAAATTATCTCACAGGCCACTTTAGCCATTGCGTGGTACTCTGCTACAGCAAATAATCGAGCAACCACTGCCTGCTTTTTGCTTTCCCATGTCCCAAGATTTCCACCCACAGGCGTGCAATAACCCATGGTGGATCGTCTATCGAAAGTTAGCCAGCAGAATCAACATCACAATAGCCACTGATATTTAAAGTGACCATCTAATTGGAAAACAGGAGGCCTCTAACAGATGCAAACTATAAGTATCAAAGAATTCTAAAGACAGCCTTGAGATGTTTACTACATGAAAATTGCATGATTTACTAACCACCCCAACTACGCAAGCGAATCCGAGCAAGTTATGATAAGGTAGATTACACTGCTGACAAGTCGCCACTGCATGTTGGGATGATCAACTTATTTTGATTGTCGACTGTGCAATTTATGATTGACTTCAATACTGAGAAGTAGTTACATGTCCCAGATCCTTCATTTCAAGTGCTTTAGCCAGAGAACTCTTACCTTGGCTGATCTCTTACTTGTCATTGCCAATAAGAATGTCGTCATCAACGAAAACAACCAAAATGGTGTGTTGTCATTTGCCTTATTTATAAACATAGTGATTAGAAAAAACCGTTTAAAGCCAACCAGTCAGACTGTATTTTCCAATTTTTTTCAAACTAAGCCGTAGGGGCTTGTAAGAGATATAAAGAGTCTTCCTAAACTTGAAAACTTTTTTCTTTCTCCCCCTTAGGTTGAAATCCAAAACGAAGATGATGTAGGACAATGTTTTCTATCCTAGAATGAGAAGAAAATTTAGATTTTAGATAATGTGAGCAAGAACAATAAATTTCAGCAACTTCATGTAAATCCAAACAATCAACTAGTAATCATGTTAGATCCTAGGCTATCACATGCTCAAAATAGGAAATAATAATATACTATCACCATAGGTCCCAATGGAATTATGAAACTCCACAATTAGCAAAGGAAAAGTCTACTAATCAAGGGAAATTAGTTGTATCTAAAAGGGATTAAATAGAATTAGGGTTTTGAGATGATTTAGGATTAGGGTTTTGAGAGAAAATAGGGAAATCTGAAATTAGGTTTAGGGATTTTGAGAAAAGGGAAAATTAGGAAACTAGGGTAAGGGTTTTGATGGAATGAAGGGGGGAGGGGGGGGAAGGAAAGAACCAAACCACGTGCAAGAGGGCTCGCATGTGTGGCTCGTCCGCACGGACATACAGATGGGAATGGCCCCACACGTGGGTGGGGTTGTTTGGGTGGATAGGGTAGCAGGCCTAGGGTTGATAGGATTGATGGTGGAGAGATGAGACGAGGGAAGAAGAAAGAGAAAAGAGGAAAAAGATTTAAGAGAGATAGATATGGAAAATACCTTTTAGAGGGAGAAAAGAGAAAGAAAAACTTGGATTCACACCAAATAGTAACCCTTGGAATCACTTCAAGAGAAGGTTTCACACCTTGGAGATCTCTTAAGCACACAAGCAAAGAGAAGAGAAAATCTGAAATTTCGTTCAACCATTAATGCCCTCTAAGGGGGTAATTCCAAGCTTTATAGCCAATTTGGGCTATATTTACAAAAACGCACTTTCAGTTCTTTTTGGTTCCCAACATGTCTTAATCATAAAAACAATGTACGGAGAGTAATTAAACCTGAAATTAAAGCAAGTCCCATGTTATCTGTTTTTTCCAAGCCAAGCATTTCCTCTATCATTGTTGCTTTCTAAGCCAAGGCTCCACCCGTACTACTTGGTGGAGCCTTCAGCAACAAGCCAAGCTTTATACCTTTCTATAGAAGTATAGAACCAATTTGTACAAAGTGCAAGACCCATTTGCAACTGACTGGCATGTTTCCCAATTGGAAGACCAAGCAAGTCCCATGTTCTCTGTTTTTCCAAGCCGAGCATTTCCTCTATCATCGTTGCTTTCAACAGTTAGGTTCAGCCAGGGCATTTGCAACTTCAGTGGGAATAAAAATCTAGGATATAGAAAACAAAGTCTGATAGGAAGGAGATAAGGATTTATTAAACATAATTAATGTTAGAGTACATAATCGTGCTCATGTCGAAAGCACAAAGTCATGTGTGTATATTCAAGGAAATATTTTTGAAGATCAAGATGTCCGTACTCTCAGGCATTGTTAGATTGGAAGCATTTAATTTTGGTGTCATATTGAGCAAGAACCATCTTACAGAACAGCTTTGTGATCGCTAGTGTCCACAGTTCTGTGAGTACATGAAGACTACCATATCGTAGCACCATTTTGTATGTATGTGCATACTACCATATTGAAGTATGTCTCCTTGATTTGATTTCATTCCATTGTATTTATCTTTGGTTTGTCTTTGTAATCCTAAGATTATTATAAATTCCAAGAGGGAGGAACTTTATCGAGTTTTCTCCAATCTTTTCCTTCTCTCTCCTCTCCTCTCCTCTCTTTTCATCTACATGATATCAAAGCACCTTTTATCACCTTCATCTTCTTCTTTCTTCATACTTCCTTTCTTTTTCCTTCTCTCTCTCTCTGTTTTGAGGATCTACCATCCCTCCCTTCCCCCAAGTTAACTTGTACAGTGATGAAAGGAGATTAAGTTTCATCATCATCATACAAGAACCTTAGAGCACCTGCATGAACCATTGAGGTGCGTGATTCTCATCCAAAAGTGCTAAAGCCCGCCAAAATTCATGTTCCTCCCCATTCACAGCTAAGAGACCTCCAGACTAACGCCAGCGAGACAAATCAAGACTTCCAGACCATATCTAGTCACCAGAAGTTTCTTCCTATTTGCCTGCTGAAATCATCTTGCAGGTCTTTCTACATCGCCAGAGACGCCTGGATTCAGATTTGATGCCACCAGCAACGCCAAATTCAATATATATAACTGGCACCAAGAAACAACCTAAAGCCGATGACCCTACTTTTGACAATTGAGAAAGAACTGGCTTGTTATGACCTGGCTCTTGAATTCAATGCAGCCCAAGGCCCCAAACAGATGCATGGCATATGCACAAAAGGGTAAGTCAACATACAAAACCTTCTGCATAGGTATCAAATTTCAACTCTTAATTGATCCTTCAGCAAAAATAAGAGGGGTAGACTTCTTTTCTGAGAAGTAACACAGCTTTCATTAAAAGAAAAAAAAAAAAAAGAAGCCGAAGGGCGAGAACTTTACAACAACCCTCAACTTTACAACCCACTCCATATAAGAAGAAGCAAAAATATAATCAGCCCACTCCAACACCGAGAACTTGGCCCTCTTAAAGACCTCAACCTCCGGAGCACGAACTTGGCCCTGGAGGGGTACACTTCAATCAGTCGAAATGAGAATATAATAAACATCTCATCCATTCCTTCCGTATGCAGATGCTTTTTCATTACAGATCCATCTCCATGCATAAACATTACCCTATGACTCAAATAAGCCTAAAGAAGTACAGTTAGATTTCCCTGACTCAAATAAGCCTAAAGAAGTACAGTTAGATTTCAATATTCCCTGCCACAAATTGCTAAACAGTGGCAATTCGTCCATTATACACAGAAGACATGATACATGAAAATTGGCTGCCCCATAGTAGGTGCTATTTCATGAAAATCACACTGACAAGACTATCTTAACCACTTGATTGGTGGCCAAATGGATGAGTAGAAAGAAAAGTTCAACAGGCCAAACTCAATGGGCAAAATCATATGGTTAAGACGATCCCGTCAGTGTGATTCTCAGCCTATGGGCCATCCAGGATGGAGGCAATATTCTTTTACAGTCTGAAGAGCCTCCTTGTTTGCCACATATATTGTGGACAAGTTGCCACAATCTAATGCTATCTTGCAATTGCTTATCAGAGTCCAACCCTTAAAGGTACAACAAATAATGACCTGTTTTCCGTGATCCCTCAAACAAAAGACAATGCCAAGGTGCCATAAAAAATTGAAATGAAAACAAAACGAAAAAGGACAATACTATGGTTTTTTCCCTTTTCTTCGGTATAAAAAGAAACTTCAGATAAATATTAAGACTGCCACAAAATCAGGAAATCATTCCTATAAACCCCCCCCCCCCCCCCCCCCCCCCCCCCCCCGAAAAAAAAAAAAAAAAAAAAAAGCCAGGAGAACCAATGGGTGCAATCAATGGTATTTAAAAATGATTAATTGATTATATTACAGTAACAGTGTGGGGGCCATTACGCAATGTGAGGCTGCAATGGCCATTCTGAAAAAGGGCCATAACGGGCCAATACAGGTCCAATACACTTTCTTCCTCTCAAAAAACATTTGCCGTAATGGCAGTAATGACCCACATTGCAATGGCCATAAGGCTGGCCATAACAGCCACTGTTACTGTTATTGAATACCTTGGCAATCATGTTAAAAAAATATTAGATTTGGTGGAAAGATAAAAACTCACCAAAACCGGCAATGGTTTCCCTGACCTATACATGTTCCAAGCCAGACACAATGATGATCAAACTGAAGAACACATTTGTCACAATCATGACAATGCTTTGACCGTGGAGGCTGTAAAGACATTAAACAAAAAATAAACACATCACTATCAAAATTTGACTTAAAAGTTAAACGAAAAATTAGAAGAGTCACTCTATTTCAAAGGAATTTCTAAGAGGCTATTAAACTATAACTAAAGATCCCTTCTATAGATAACCTTATAGGTAAACATCTCCAGACTCCAATTTAATTATTAAAACATTACTACATGAGGATGCATTTGGGGCATTTGAGAACCGAAAAAGTAGCAACAAAGCGCTTGGGAACCGAAAAAGGTACCATCAGCTGCTTTTAAGGGTAGCAATGGGCTGGATGGCCTGCCCAGCCAAATGAGCCCGACCCAACTTCGTATGTCCATGTTTTATATCCTACAAAGTACAAATGTGCCATCCCAATCCTCAATTAGGCAACATGCATCTTGAACGCAGATGGTTGGTTTCGTTCATCTAAGTGTCTATTTCCTTGTGCATGTGTGGCCCACTTGATCAACATCTCTCTCCCAGTCAGTGTTTTAAATAGCTACTCTATGTAGCGTATAGCTTACGCTACGTAGCGTAGCTTAGCCTTAACGCTACGTAGCTCATGAAAATAGCTTTAGTCTCACGTAGCCCACGCTACATGATAATTTGCATACGCTACACACTACATAGACTAGGCTACACGCTACGTACCTCACGTTACAAGTTATTTTTCATTACAACATTAAAATCAAATAATATTTTGAATGATTTGTTACATTTTTCTATCTTCAAAATTTAACGCTTTTATTAAGAATAATAAAAGTAACAATATTAAATTAATTTTGTTGATCTCTCTTTACCTTTATACTTAATGATTACCCCTTTCTATTACTTTAAGTCATGTTTGGTTGCACCAAATATCATGAAAATTTGTTACATTTCATTATTAGTCGGTATAATTTGGTGAATATCATGGAATTAGTGCAACCAAGAACAACCTTAATTAAAAATCTAAAAGTAACATGTAGCTTACGCTACACGCTATGTAGCTTACGCCTCACGCTTTAGAGAGGTGAACGCTAGGCTACACGATATTCGCTATTTAAAACACTGCTCCCAGTTGTTTCCTTTGGTGTCACCCACCTAAATCACAAGTCAGCCTGAATTTTTGGCCCTGGGCCTAACGTGGAATTACACATCCAATGGTCAAAGTAATGCAAGGGCATTTTCACACCGGGCTCGAGTGGGGCGGTCTGTGTGAAATGGGGCCACACTTAGGGTGGGCGGCCCGTGTGATGCGGGTGGCTAGTGTGATACAAACCCATGTGAAGTGGGGCCCACGAAGGAGGGTTCGGCCGAGAGCCTAGCCTGTGTGAAGCAGGAACCTGGGCTATGAGATAGAAGGATTGATTCTCCACGCTCTATCAATTTGAGCTTTTAGAGCAAGCGGTAAGTTGTCCTGCGTCAAAAGTAGTATCAGAGCGGGAGGTCTCGTGTTCGGGACTCCTCACCGAGGGTGATTAATGTAAGGACATTTTCACACCGAGCTCGAGTGGGGCGGTCTGTGTGAAGCGGGTGCACACTCGGGGCAGGTGGCCCATGTGATGCGAGTGGCTCGTGTGAGGAGAACCCCGCCTGTGTGAGGTGGGTGGCTAGTGTGATGCAAACCCATGTGAAGTGAGGCCCACGAAGGAGGGTTCGGCCGAGAGCCTAGCCTTTGTGAAGCAGGAGCCTGGGCTATGAAATAAAAGGATTGATTTTCCATACTCTATCAGTTCGAGCTTTTAGAGCAAGTGGTTAGTTGTCCTGCCTCACAAAGTGAATCTCACATACACATCACAGTGTGGCCCGTCAAAAATCACGGGCAGGCATCCCATAAAATTCGAGGTCTCCAATCCAACCAGTTGGACCACAAGGTATAGTGCACCCCAATGATAACTTACAACCTATTAACTACGCGTGAAATCCAACCCTTCCAATAGGTTGGCCCCACTTGAAGAAAAGTTAGCCCCACCTACTCATCAAGTGGATACACCACATAAAACAATGTCCAACCATTGATGAATAGCAAAACACAAGGATAGTGCACTCAATGAGCTTTTTGCTAAGTCTTCCAAAAAGGTGATGCTCATGATTGGGTCAACCTCTTGGACGCATTGGATGTACACATGAAGGGTTGAAGTTATCAACTAGTTGGAAAGTAACTTATAGTCCAATCGGTTGGACTTGAGACCACCTCTTTTTTAATACATCAGAGGAAATCACTTTATTTTTCAGAGCCGTAGGGAGGGATGCTTGCCCTTGATTTTTTATGTGCCCACCACAATGTGTATGTAAAATCCACTCCGACCATTAGATGTGTAATCCCAAGTTACACTCAGGGCCATAAAAACCAACTGACTTGTGATTTAGGGTAGGCCACAAAAAAGGGAACAGTTCGGAGAGAGACATTCACCCTTCATTTTTACAAGGGCCATCATGATGATTTTATGAAATCCACTCCAACCATCAGATGCCACACCAAGATTTAGACATAGAGCCCAAAAGTCAAGCCCATCCGTGGTTTCAGGTGGGCCACACCAAGGGAAACATTTTAGAGGGTTAGTGTTGCTCTGCACACCGTTTCCAGCCGTGTGGTCCACCTGGATCACGGATGAGGCTGATCTTTTTAGCCCTTGCCCTAACATGGTGCGACGCACCTAGTAGTCAAGTGGATTTCACATAAAAATCACGGTGGGGCCCACCCGAACTACCAACCCCTTTACTTGCATGGCTGACTCCACCGTTAGGAACTTCTTAACGGAAGTTAGCCCTAATGATAATTACTTAAATTAATGTGGTAGCTCATTGAAAACCTTTTTTTTAAAAGGCACCGGAATGTAAATTCTATAATAAGGAGGTAGTTTTTGGTACAATTCCCTAAAATAAAACTATCACGGTTTTCATTCCCTAGATCTTTTTCATGGCGTTCTTAAGGGTGTGTTCACTAGTAAAAAAGCATGAAGCTATCCTCGAATTTTATCTCACTATCATAAGTACAGCTTTTCTGTTAAAAGAGTTACAATTCCTTATGAGAAAATTGGTTTATTCTTCATGTCTCAAGCACATTAATCTCTAAGCTTCTCCTTAAGGATCCATTTGGGTGGCAGATCCATGCCCTCCAATTTAGATTTGCACTCTAAAGCTACGCCTTCCTCCATGTAATTGTGATTTTGTATGTTAGAAAAAATTAAACACGCCCACAACTGCAATTAAGCAGATGAAAACGTCATTTTAGCATGGCAAATTTGGAAGGAATAGGGCCCGCAAAAATAGGGATTAGGCTTAACCCATTTTTCTATTTAGCATATATGCATTTTAGTATGTATCAAATTTAACTGCTTCTGAACTCATACACGATGTCCTCTGGTTATATTTTTGCATTATTCAAGTTTTAGGCAAAACTGGCAATAATGCTATGGGAAGGGTGGGGAGATCTAGCCCTGGCTAGGATGGAGGAATTTCCTTGAACAGTAGCGGCATGCAAGACTCTTATACTTGAGAGTTACCACTTGCATGAATGTGGAAATGAAAGACATGGAAGCTTGAAAATATTTATTTGGTGTGGAAGTCGGTATGAATGAAAGGGAATGAGATTCGCATGACCTAGATGTTTTTGACCTGTTACACCAAGTTGTTACGCAAAACGGCAACCAAATGACACTCCAAGATTAATGAAGAAGAATGAGGTGGAGGATACAAAAGTATCATTGTGAGTTTGCAGTGATTCACATTCATTGACATGGTCGTTTGATAGCAAACAACCGACCAGTGCTAAAAGCTCCAAAGCTGATGGGGAAGGACCGATTTATACCTATATGCTGGCTCTACCAGGCAAACCCAGGCAAGACCTCCCCATGGGCAACCCCCGCATCGCACAGGTCCCCGAATTACATGGTCCCACAGTGGGCCCCACCTTGTGGCCATTCTGCATCCCACAGACCCCACCTCGTGAACCACTCCACCCCAGCGTGGAGATACGATGCATCCTTTGAATCATATAAAGATGCACCTACATCATCCACCCACGCCAGTGAGGAGACTCGATTCCTAGGCTCCCGCTCTGATACCATTCAGATAGCAGACAATCGACCAATGCACCAAAAGCTCTAAAGTTGATGGGGAAGGATCGGTCTATCCTTATATGCAGACTCTCCCAAGCAAACCCAAGCGAGACCTCCTCGTGTGCAACCCCCGCATCGCACAGTCCCCGAATCACACGATCCCACAATGGGCCCCACCTCATGGCCATTCTGCATCTTACAGACCCCACCTCGTGGGCCACCCCACCCCAGCGTGGAGATATGATGCATCCTTGGAATCACACCAAGATGCCCCCGCATCATCGTTACTTCATAATAAATAGGAGTGCCCATTCATGCATCACCCAAAACATTTCACCAGGAAGTTGTGAAGCTAACTATAAAGGGGCAATTGATGATAGGTTGAAATATGAACAATGCAAAGATTCTCAAGTTCTCATTCAATTACAAATGTCAATGGGCTAGATTGGGCCTAGCTCCAGTAGGTTAATTCATCAGTTGGGCCTGAAATTCATAAACAGGTTGGACCTAGATCCTACCAATAACGGTCATAAATAGGCCTGGATTTAAGCTCAAGCTGGGCCTTAGTAGAAAGATCTCAAACCTAGGCCAAAGCCTGGCCATGGCACATCAGACTCAGAAGTTTCATCAGCCAGCTCTGGCAATTGAAAGAGTTGGCTGACAAGGGTGGTGATTATAGTGATCAAAAGTAATGTAACCAGGCCATCAAATAATTCAATCAAAACCCAGGCTAGATCCTATTGGCTATTGCAAATTAATTAAAGTTAGGTCGATCATAGGGTCTAGATTAAAAGTCTAGCACAAAGGGTCTAGATTAAAAGTGTAGCACACATTAAGGGTCCACAGTGAACAG
Organism: Liriodendron chinense; assembly: GCA_003013855.2. Lineage (NCBI taxonomy): Eukaryota > Viridiplantae > Streptophyta > Magnoliopsida > Magnoliales > Magnoliaceae > Liriodendron > Liriodendron chinense. Next base: position 1,901,432 of record PVNU02000998.1, read on the forward strand.
GCCCACCGAAGGATGCCGATTGAATACCAAGCCCTTCAATGGTCCCAATTAAATATCAAGACCACATTAAGGTTCCACATTGAACTATTTAAAGATATGGACTACTTCAATGGTCCTAATGTAATACTTAGACCAAATCAATGGTCCTATTGAACTGTTCATGGATTCAATCAAATGGTCCAAATGGACAACTAGCAGCATTGTGGGGCCCACTAGTCCAACCATAAATTGTAAGGACCTATATAAAAATAGTACAAGAGATGAGAAGCCTCATACAATTGTCCAAGCCTAAAGACCCATATATGGTTGTTTATATTTAGGAGGATGGAAACTTTTTTGAACTCTTTAATCTAGTTCTTCTCTTCCTTTTATTGAACGATAGTTTGAATTAAATTTGGCACAACATATAGGCATATAGGAATTCAAGATTGGGATTATTCTATTATGAGTTTATCAATTGTATTGGTGGCCCATATATACCCCCAATAAAGCCATATTGTATGACCTATGTATCGACTACTTACTATTGAATAAAAAGTTATTCTGTAAGAGTTTAACAATTGTATTGGTGGCCTATATATACTCCCAATAAAGCCATATTGCATGACCTATGCTTTGGCACAACATATCGCCATTTAGGAATTCAAGATTGGGATTATTCTATAAGAGTTTATCAATTGTATTGGTGACCTATATATACTCCCAATAAAGCCATATTGCATGACCTACGCCATGACTACTTATTATTAAATAAAAAAATTGGGTTTGTTTTCTTTATGAGAATGAGACTTTGGATCAAGGCTAGAACAGTCAAGTATTGGGATAACCAAAGTGCAATCCGGAGTGGGTTGTTCGGATTACCACAGTGTCCCCCTTCACTCTGTTGGAGGGCTTCTTCATTTTATATTAAGTAGAAGACTGTTGGAACTTACATCCACCAGCCCATATTTTGGGCCAAATATCAATTTTGTGGCAACAATTGGAGGATCTGATCATCTAGAAGTGGTGCTTGTTTCATTCCTTTCAACTTCAGTTCTTCAAATTTCATCACAATCATCTTAAGCCTTATCCCAGCTAAATGAGGTCAGCCGCATGAATCTTGATCTGCCATTCCACCATCAAGGACCATATCCTCAGTTAAACTACAGGTCATTAGGTCTTTTCTTACTACCTCCCACGTTCTTTTGCACCTTCCCTTGCCCTTTTAGGTCTTCAACTTAAACCAACTCACTCCTAAGTGATGGTCTCTATTGCACGTGACCAAACAATGTAAGTCTACTTTCCCCTGTCAAATTACCAATTGGTGTTACTCCTAAGTTCCATCGAGTGCATTTATTTCTAATTTTACCCTTCCTTTTCATACCAGCTATCACTCATCCATCTCAATATCCTCATTTCAATTGTGTTCATCCTATGAACATTTTGTAACTTGACTACCCAACATTCTGTCCCATAAAGCATGGCTGTTCTTGTAACTATCCTATGAATTTCCTCTCCAGATTCATTGGTTTGTGGCAATCACATAACTTCCAGAGGCAATCTCCACTTCATCCACCCAACTCTATTCCATCAGCAACATCCTTCTCAATCTTTATGTTCTTGATCTTTCAATTCTTCAAATGTGAAACATTAAAAAATACTCCACAAGATGATGTTTTTTCTTCTAAGTACTTCGATTTTAATCTCATGTAGCAATAAGCTGAGGATAAACACTAGAATCTAAATCTAGTTCTGAAAATGAATAAAGTTGTCAACATCACTCATAGTATCAACACGGGAACATGCATTGCTAATCAGGGATACAGAAATATGTGTCGATTTTGCCAATATTATTGTTGATACTAGGAAATGTAGTGCCTCAAATCAAAAGCATCAACTAGGAAATTTTTCAGTGGAACTTCAAGAGCCTAATGAATTCAGCTCTGTTAGGGAAGTGGATATAGAGATTCGGCGTTGAAGAGGGGAGATTATGGAGAAACTTGATTGCGGCCAAGTATGGGGTGCAGGAGGGGGGTTGGTTTGTTAAAACGTCATCCGTATATAGAGCTTCGGGTATCTGGAAAGCTATCATGGGGACATTCCATGTGGTGAGCAGGGGCATCTCCTTCAAAGTTGGCTCGGGTTCTCGTATCAGATTTTTGGGGGACACTTGGTGCGGTTCTCAGTCATTGCAGGGCATGCTTCCTATCCTTGCCAAGCTGGCGATGGATAGGCATGTGCGTGTGGTGGATTGCTATTCTAAGGTTGGGGGAAATGTCGTTTGGGCTCCCCCCTGCCGTAGAGATTTGTCGGATTAAGTGCTAGATGATCTTGTTGCTCTTTTCAAGCTCCTAGAGTCGATCTATCCAGATCCTCTCAGAAGACAATATGGTGTGGGCGGGATGTAAATCTGGAAAGTTCTCAGTTAAAGTTCTCTTCAATTTCATTTCCTCGTCCACCTCCCTAGTGCAGTCGTCTCATCCTTTTCATCATTGGTCTTATGGAGCTCCCCCTAGAGTTGCAGCGTTTGTTTGGTTGGTGGGCTGTAAGAAGATCTTAAAAATAGATAATCTCCAGAGAAGAGGGCTCGTGTTGCCGAACATTTGTCTCATGTGCATGAATAATGAAGAATCAATCGATCACTAATTTATTCATTGTCCTTTCGCCACTAGAGTGTGGAGCTTCTCTGGGCATGACATGGTGGGGGTGGAGGGAAGGCGCAGAAAGCGATGTGGTGGCTGCTAGTTACAGCTACTCTATGGGTGATTTGGGGATCCATAAATAGGTGTTGCTTTCGGAATATAACAGAAGGGGAGGATGTTCTGATTTAAAGAATTATAAGGCTTGTGTCTGAGTGGGCAGTTTTTGTCAAGGAGGCTTCGGCTTCCTTGCTCTTCTGGGTTTCTTTGGTGTTTAGTTGGGCTTGTATTCTTTCGCTTCGGCACTTTTTTAATAAAATATCTGTTACTTCTAAAAAAAAAGGGTAAAATACACATATTACATATTTAAGAATAAAAAATCGCAAAAAAGAAGCATACATCATAAGTTTCCATTTAATGAAGGCATAAAGCATGTGTTATCTCGTAAATTTAAAAAATAAAAAAAAAATAAAAAAAATAGTGCAATAGTAACCAAAATGAGTTCATACATACATACACATCTAACCATCCAAGTCCAACCATCCATCCATCAATCCATCTAACCAACCATCCATGCATCAATCCATCTAACTAACCAACCATCCATCCATCAATCCATCCATGCATGCATACATATACATATCCATGATCCATACATGCATGCATGCATACATATATACATCCATGATCCATCCATGAAGGCATGCATGCACGCGCACATCAATGATCCATCCAACCATCCATGCGTACATATGCACATACATACACACATGAATGATCCATCCAACCATCCGTCAAACCATCCATGCAAACATACATACACACATGCATGATCCATCCATCTATCCATGCAAGCATTTCATGATACAACTATGTTTGAACTCATTTTGGTTACTATTACACTATTTTTTTTTAGCACTAGAGAAGCTATGGTTTAGCACTGTTTAGTTATGAAATGTTGTACAGTACATTACTCATTTTCATATTGTGGTATTTTTAACTTCTAAATACCAACACTTCCACAAAAGACAAACAAAACAACAGAATCGATTTTCAATCTCTCAATTATTTTCAATTCCATCAAAATTCTTGATGAACAAGTGAGGTTGAAGCAGATGACTTCACCAGTTTCTTCGTCTTCCAAGAAATCTAAGAAGGAGAGATCCATCATAACTCATGAAACTAGAATTAAATTTTCACAACTTAATATATCTAGCTTGTTAGCGGCAAAACTGTACTTCAAATTCTGATACATGAAAGCAGGGAATAAGTAATTAATTACCTGCTACATTAAAACCTCAATATATGGAACAAGACAGAAATCCCAAGTTTTGTAATGAACCTAACACAATCTTCTAAAGTAGAATATAGAATACAGATATAAAAATGTAGTACTACCTGCACGACATTACAATAAGTGCAAGTCCAATTTCTGCCACAACCATGAGGAAGAAGTTAGCTATACAGTTCATGATATATCAATTCTCATCAATAATGTGTAATTTATATGTTGATATTATACTGCATGCAAGTACGAACAGAGATGATGTAGAAGAATCATAGTTGCGCAAAGCATGAAGCAAAGCAGCAACAGATTTGAATGCAGAAGTGAGGAAGTGTTGATTTCAAAATGTTAGCAAGTATAAACAGCTAGCAAGTGGGAGCAGGAACACAAGCTTAAAGCATGATTCAAAGCTGGAGTAGCACCTATTAAGAAGGATCATGCAACTACGAGAAAAATACAAAAGAGCACATTAAAAAAAAAAAAAGAGCAGTACAACACTAGGATATCCCATTTATTGAGGACAAGTTAGAAACATCAATGTTACATGTGTGATGTTCAAGCATAATCTCCACAAACCTTTCTGTTCATTTTTCTCGGATTTTTTTCCTATCTTGTGTCATGTGAATTTCTTTTGACAAGCCAAAGATCTACCACTCCTAGCAGGATCCTTCTTAACTACATGCTGCTCCCGCTACGAATCAACACTAGGACTCTTGCTCTCGCTCCCGCCTCCAACCTATTTATACTTGTTTACATTTTAAAAGAGATGCTGCCCTGCTCCTGCACCCAAATTTGTTGCCGCTTTGCATCTCTTGTTGTTAAAGAAACTACTTACAAGCAATGTTTAAGTAAAACATTGTCACACGTATCACACATTCTAGAATGGAAAATATCACGGGAAATATCAGGAAATATTGAAGATATCACAAAAAGTTTCATAGTTTGAAGGAAACATTGGGGAAAATAAAGAAAAATAGTAGAATTTTTTGGTGAAACTTCAGCATACGTTAAAAAGACACTTTTTTTAATCCTCAACCAACTAGGCAACAACAGATTAAAAATACACATGATTACAAGTTAGAACTTTTAAAGCAATATTTTAAAAAATAAAAAATAAAAAACTATGCACAATAGTTTTCCATCATTTGAGGGGACAATTATGCACTCTTGGCCATGAGAGAGAGAGAGAGAGAGAGAGAGAGAGAGAGTGTTTGGAACAGTTACTCTCGGCCATAAATGAGGCAATTGTATCCAAAATGAGCTCATGTCATTCAAATGCCATACAACATAACCAATAAAAAAACAAAACTTTAAAAAAAAACATTGGTCTCAAAGCCATATGAGTTTTTTAACATGTAGCAAAGAATTTATTACAAGGAAAAGGGAAAAGAAACGACAAAACACACAGAAAACCCAAAAAAATAATAACAATAAAGGCCCCAAGCACAAAAAATGACATAGTTACCACCGCTTGTCGGATATGACTAGAACACCCCTATTAACACCTTTCTAAGCAAACCTACCCTAGAGTTGGCTGAATGAAGAACATGAGAATAAGACATTAAAAGACTAGCGCTCATCCCATCAGCTTCGTCAACAACATTGGCTAATTCCAGGGAGCACCTAGTTTTGATCCACTCACCTTCAATAACAATTAGGATGAACTGATGTAAAGACACCAGCCTAATGCTTTGGAGAAGAAAGAGAGCCTCAACCACATTCGAGTCCATAACTCCCAAAGGGCCCGAATATTATTCAATCCCAGGCAGTGTTTGCATTATCTCCGATATTATCGAAATATCCCCGATATTATCTCTATTTCTAGCTCAGCGTCACCGATAACACTGGTAGCGATACCGATAACACAGATAGTATTAAAAATTCTTGATATCGGTGATGTATCACTAAATATTGCCGATGTATCGATATCGTCAATATTTTCAATTGTGTAAATTCCAGGCGTCGTTTGTATTGTCAATACATTGATCCCGTCGGTGTATCGCCAATATTTTTTATTGTGTAAATTCCAAGTGTCGCTTGTATCGTCAATTTATTTGCACTATTTCGATAATATCACTAATGTATCGATAATATCACAAAAAATCTATATATTTAAAAAGTTCCCATTTCATATTTTTTATGGGTGCATGGTTGTATGCAGGACTCAATTTGTTGACGATAACATTGATAATATCATAATATTATCATTATCGCAACATGGCAATAACGAGACCACAATCTTTAGCTTCTTTTTTAGTTGTTAACGATTTGTTTGGATATTTCATGTGTTGCCGATATTCTGAAATATCAATGGATGTTTGGATGGAAGTTCAGATTTTGGATGGATGAGATGATTGGATTGAGTTCTTACAGCAGCACATGCTTTTAGGCCTCCATTAAATAGAAACCTATTATGTACGCATTCTTTATGCAAATTTTTTATTCCTAAATATGTAATTATGTGTATTTTATCAACTCCTGAGGTTTAATTGAAAAATTCCACTGTTTTTCCCATTTTCCCCGCATTTCCGGTTATCAACGATATTATCGGCGATATCGATATTGTTTCCGTATCCCCGGCTAGCGAAACTTGTAGCGATACCGAAACTTCGAACACTGATCCCAGGCACATTACAAAACACACCACTGCTACCATTAGGACATGGGTTGCCAAGAGAACAACCGTCAAAATCTACATTGCAGGATCCTGCTAACTAGGTGCCGCTTCCTTTTCAAATCGACCTTCGGAGTCTCACTCGGTCACTCCCACACCCACTTCCTACCCATTTATACTTGTTTACATTTTAAATCAGGTGCTCCCCCCCAAGCTGGCCTTTTCAAGCTCAATTTTGATATGGTGCGAAGCAAAGAAGCAACAAATTTGAGCGGAGGGGGGGATGGATGAGATAAAGTGATAAACCATAGTGCCAGCTCATCCCATCATCCCACTACAACTGGAAGAGATAAACCAGAGTGCCCTTCAGCAGTTTGTCTTGCGAGCCCCATTCAACCACAAGATTGAAAATGCTTGTACTTACAACTTCAGCTAATTCGTTATAGAATGAGTTATCGATGTTTCTACTCTCAAGGGTTGTAATCTTCATTTTCTTGGATCGTAGTCGGGTCGTCATCTTGGCGGCTCTGGGTTGTTCTTCTTGTTTTCCTTTTGCTTCGCTTAATAAAATTTTCGTTCTCTCTCTCTCTCTCTCTCTCTCTCTCTCTCTCTCTCTCTCTCTCTCTCTCTCACACACACACACACACACACACACACACACACAAACACAAAAAAACCTTCAGCTAATTGCTCCTTACCTTTGAATATTCTCCCTTTTTCTCCAGCCAGATACACCATAAAGTAGCCTTGGCGACAGCGATCCGAAGGAGCCGCCACCCAGCAAAGAGGTCACCCAGGAACGGCGGTATAACCCGCTGGATACCCAATCTAAAGCAAATGCCAGCCAAATTTCCCCCGCAAAGCTAAAGCGTAACAGCAGGTGAGACACATTTCCTCGACTACGCAGCACATACAACATTTGTTCGGGATGGCAATCCCTATCCTTTGCAGCTGATTGATTGTCAGGACCTTGTCTAAGCATATACAATTTAGCAAAAGGCTTTCACCTTTGGGGGTGCATTGCCGGACCAAACTGTGGGAGACCAGTTGCAAACAACACTAAGTAGAGCTACAGAAAGTAAGCAAATAGAGAAATCCCCATCAACTTCAAACTCACAGAACCTATTCTCACACTCCCAACCATGGAGTATCCCATCAAAATAACGAAGCATGCAAGAAAGCATCTCGATCTCGTAGTCTTTCAAGTTACTTCTGAACCTGGGAGACCAAACCATCCTCCCTGTCCCAGACACCCTCTAGAAAACAGAAGCAATAGAAGACTCTTTCTCCATAGAGATACCATCAAGGGGACAAAAAGGATACACAAAGGGGTCTCCAAGCACCACCTATCCTCTCAAAAGTGGACCTTAGTCTCGACCGCTACTTTGAACCTGGAATATCTCAAGAAAACTGAATAAACTAAAGAAATGCCCCTCAATCTCTAGGACCCTTTCTTTCCAAAGGAAATGTTAACATCCCACCCACTAGCTGGCATTCCTTACTTCACAGCCAGTATACTCACTGAAAGAGGAGTTTCATAGTTTCCAATACACCGCCACCACTTCGCAAGCATAGACATGCTTACCACCCTGATAGTCTGAATCCCAAGACCTCCAGCCTTCATAGGCTTGCAGACAACATCCCAGGCCAAAAGGGGAACATGCCTGTCCCTCAACCGGTTCCAAAGGAAAAGCTTCTGGATTGATTCCAGCCTAGCAACTACCTTTGCTGGACATCTAAGTAGGTATATGAAGTGAATCAGGATGTTTGCAAGCACAGCTTCAAATCCATAGAAAGTTACCCAGCTGTGGAGATTATCAGTTACGTTGGACAAAATTTGGAATTTAGCTTCAGGGACAAATACTTCATTTGCCCATATTTGAGGGGATGGTGATAGTAATTGCCAACACCCTTGCTAAAGAGGGGATTGGAAGATCATATCTTTATATTGGGAAGCTCCTTCCTTTAGTTTGATGTAGCTCTTTCAATTTTTTTTTATGCACCTTGGAATATATCCCTACATTTCTGCTTACGTTTATTAGTTTCTAACTTTCTATAAAATCCCATCCTCATTCGTAAAGAAAATAAGAAAATAACCAAAAGTTATGTAATCTCTCTATGGGGAAGAATATAATGCCTCTTCTTTGAGAATCCTTTCCATTAGACCGTGGAGTCCTACCTCGCTACTCATGGCCATACAAAGAAAGAGAATGGTGATGGGGTTTGGGATCGATGGATCAACGAGAACTGCACTTCAATGACACAAGAATAGCAAATCGAAGGTGTTTGGCTTGCAATTTGCATTCCGAACCCACCCACTTCAAGAAGAAGCCAAGAAAATTCAGTTGATCCAAAATCTAATTCCAAAAGTCCTTACAAGTCCCCAAAACACAACATTTATACCATTTCCTACAACTACTGCAACAAACAATCTAACTAACCTTGATTAAGCCTAACTAATCTTGTAATTAGTTGGCCTAAAACTAACTGTTCATAAAGACTTTCCAAAAGGAACATAACAAACAGAATACCTTAGGAAATCTACCTGCAGGATGATCCAAGTGGGTACATGTCCATCACGAGCTTAACCCAGGATGTAGTATTCACTCCAGGAACATCTCTTCCGAACTGGCGACCATCTACAGTGGAATTCAAGCTTCCATTTTTGCTCAAAGCAGGCTGTCTTTGCTTAATCATCAGAAAAGTAAAGCAGTGCTGTAGTAACTAAACAAGTCCTCGCATTCTTATAACACTATGGTACTAAAATCTCTTCAAATTGATAGCTAAAGAACTTTCTTACTTTGAAGTCGTTGATGTTCTGCTGAAGGTAGAAAGTGTTTCATTCCGATTCCATGCCCTCATTGCATCAATGACGTACCTAGTGTAATTAGAAGTGCATAAGAAAATCATGCCTCGCACAAACAGGATCAAGAGCATTACATTATCTCAGCTGAGTTTGGATGCACAAGAGAACGGTATTAAAAGTTCAGCTTAAAACAAAAGAAACTAACGGCTCATTTGGCAGCATGGAATTGGAGGTATTTGAGGGGATTTGCTATTTTTGGTTGTTTGGTAGCAAGGAATTGGAGGGATCTGGATTCGAACAGAATCCAAACCCCCCATAAGAACTCTTAACTCCCACCTCAAAGCTATGATCTCAAATCCTCTCGATTCCATACAGAAAAAAACCCACCTGATTCCACAGGATTTCAAGTCCATGCTGTCAATGAGCCCTAAAAGAGTTTGGCCATGTTTATGAAATCATTTGGATGCCGGTAAAGTTTTAAGTTGTAGACACTTTACACTTGAAAAGAGTTTCAGGTGTAAACCATTTACATTGGATTATGATTGGCTTTTAAGTTGTGAAGTGTTTACAGGCAAACAGATTATGTGTTTGGCTAACTTGTAAAGTATTTACAGTCTATAAAGTAGGTATTCACACCATATGGAGCTTGGGGCAGTAAATCCCGCCAAAATTCCCTAGCAGAGCATAGGTACGCACACGCTAGATAGATTGGAAGTCTTGCACCCATCATAGTGGGCGCCACACATAATCTGGAAGGTTTTTAAGGGTGAGCATCCCATCCCAAATGTTCCCGCCCATGTGGCCCATTTGATGATCAATTGAACTGGTTTTTTGGGGGCATAGTAGGGCATCAAGGGATGCACAGAATGGACAGATTGGATGTACTATAGACATCACAGTGGACACCACAAATCATAAGTGCGTATCAACCATTGTGCTCTACTATGCATAACGTCTTTTTTTTTTCTTTTTTTTGTTTGTTGGGGGGGGGGGGGGGGGGGTGTATGTAGGGGCTTGAACCCCCGACCTCAGTGTTGAAACTTGAAACACACTCTGTCCATATGCATAATGTCTTTTCAATTGCAAAAACTTTACCTAATACCCTATTATATAAAACATGGCTTTTTCCCTGGGAAAAAAATTGTTTTTTTTTTTATTTTGAAAGGTAACACTACCAGGGACTGAACCCTGGATCACTCACACTACAGTGTCTCTACCAGTTCATCTAACGAGCGAAAGACTTCGTGAGTTTACCTATATGGTGTTTCCAACTAGTAAACACTTTACAAGCAAATTTTGCCATACAAACACCTACATATGGAGTGTTTACCAGTAACCCCTTTACAACTAAAGATTTTACAGGCATCCAAGCAACTCCTATGTGTACTGTGTGATCATGGTTGGCAGAGCTTCCCATGCACTTGGCTTTTAGGGTGGCATGGAAAATGTAGCTCGCATTACCAGCCTACCATTTTCCCGCTTTTTGGGTATTTATTGTCAACGTCGTTATCGTCCTCATCAAAGCCTTATCCCAACTAAGTTAGGTCAGCTACACAAATCCTGTTATGCCATTCCAATGTTCTTTTGGATGTAAGTAGCCCTAGAAAAGTTCTTTTCAATTCAATCATGAACCTAAACTAGTTGCAATTTGGAGTCCAGTCTCTGTCAGAGCACTCAATAATTGTACAATGTGGTTATTTGCACTTCAGAAGACTTAATTATCACGATGCAATTCAATGGTGCATCCAAACACACCCCTAATCAGAACTTCCTAAAATCTCAAATGTCATTGCGAACGTGTCTCGAACATATGAAAAACACAATTACCCTGGAGATGAACTGGACGTGAAGAAATACTGAAACAAGGTCGCCAGAAACAGCGCCAAATATATTGCAATATACCTGAAATCACGCAAGAATATTAAAAAAAAAAAAACGCAACAACAATCTACAAAAATAACGATCTTACATTACCAAAATCATGAAAATTAAATTTCCAAAAAAAATAAATAAATGAATACCATGGTTCCTTCTTAGTCTTCTGTATCAAATCCCTATCAACTAGGAACAAAACACCAACAAAAATCAGGTGCAGGACCACCAAAGCTAGTTTGAGACCCCATGAGGATCTCTTAGCTGAAACCCACCACGCCGAAAACAACAAACCGTTAGAAGGGCATTTAAATCATGCGAAAAGACACTGACCCAAAAAACCAAAATGAGGAAAAAGGATCAAAGCCGGGAGAAGAGAGAGATACCGGGATCTGCGAGACACGGGAAGAGCTGAAAGCACCTTTCGGTGGCCCGCACCCAAGCTTCTCGAACTGGGCGGCACAAGATAGCAATCGTCATGGAAATCGTCTCATTAGAAGCAGCCCAAAGAAGGAAAAGAATCGCGCGAAGAAACTGCCCGGAAGCGCGTTTTGCATAGGTCGAGAGAGCGAGAGCGAGAGCGAGCAAGCGCGATGAATCAATCTAGTTTTGAGGGGAAACTCCAAAGGCCGTACTGCGCAATTCAGCTATTTTTGAGGGGGAACTCCAAAGGGCACAATGCGCACCGGGGGCACAATGTATCCTTTTTCTGTTAGGCATCGTTCGGTACTCCATGACGGGGGTAGTTGGAGGTAATTAGGTGGACATAAGCCTTTTTTTGGCGTTTGGCACCGCCTAATAGGAGGTAAATGGAATCGATCTAATCCACCATACCCTACAATTATCCAATTATTGGCTAGATTACTAAAATAGTACTAATGACCCAAATGTCTCAACATTGGCTATCTACATGGACGGTTAAAAATCGTTAGTGAATCGCTTGTTTGTGATTTTTATGTCCTGTTGTACTCTTGATTTTCAAAAAAAAAAAAATCTTTTTTGTCATGCATTTTAATGAGCTTATTATAATTATTCTGCCAAATATCATATAAATGAACTAATTTGGAATGCTAAAGCTGATTTGGTTAACTAAAATTGTGTTATAATTATAAGCATGCTAACACAAATTTTAGATTCCAATGTATTTTAATTACAAGCTACGAAACATAACTACAAATTTCAATTCAATCAACAATGTATTATGTATTCTAATTCATTTCAAATACAAGCTCCCAAACAAGCCCTTAGATGGAGCTTTAAGGGCTTGCTTGGTCCACGGGTTAAATGATATGGAATTGTATTAGATGGAATCAAAACTATTATTGCTCAATGATTGCATGTCTAGAACTATCATGGTATTTTGACCATCTAATTTCAATGCTTGGGATCAAATTTTTCTTCAGATAAATCACTGATTTGAGCCAAAACTATGTTTAGTGGACCATGGAATTGTAATCAATGGACCAAATCCACAACTCATGCTAATCACGTATATATGCATGCAACTCAGATGTCACATGTAAAGGGCATATGTGGATGGACCACATGGATAAAACACATGCATTGATGTGGGACTTATAAATGTAGCAAATTTCAAAATCCACCAAAAATCTTACATGAGACCAAATGCAATTCCATCTGACCTAATCCCATTCTTTTGAGTGAATATACAAACCTTGATGGAAGATAATAGAAGTTGAACACGGATTGTTTAGTGAAGCGCTCACCACCCATTTACCATAGTGCGAAGACTCTATGGTGTGCACTATGAATATTTGTTTTATCCATGTCATTTATCCATTTTTCCAACTCATCTTAGGGCATGGGCCAAAAATTGAATCATATTCAAAGATCAAGTAGACCACATCCAAGAAAACAATGGGGATAATAATATCCACGGTTGCAACCTTCCTAGGGCCCACAATGATGTTTATTTGTCATTCAACCTATTCACAAGGTCACAAAGACCTTGGTGAAGGGAAATCACAAACATCAATCTATTCCAAAACTTCTATATATATTAAGAAGTTTTCAATGGTAGGTATTCAATGGCCTCATGGTTTGGTTCACTTGAGCATTGGATATGCTTTAATTTTGGGCTCATGCCCTAAAATGAGCTAGAAAAACGGATGGATGGTGTGAATAAAATACATACATCATGCTAGGCTCTACAAAGTCTTCACATAACAGTAAAGGGTGGTGAATGACTCACTATACAATCCGTGTTGGTAGGTGTTAGGAATGGGTCGCCGGGGCTCACCTCGTCGCACCTCTTTTGGAGATGGAAGCTTGCTTCACCCAAGCATCTCCACCATACACTTGCAGGTCATCCTAACCGTTGATCTTGTGGGTTGTCAATAGAAAGAGTCAAAAGGAACCGTGGTCCAAGAATCTGTCAACAATTTTGGTGCATGAGTTACTTGATGGAGAGTAACATGATACTTGGGAAATTTTAAAGCCCCGTTTGGATGGTAAGTTACTTAAGCTACTTTTTATATAAGCTACTTATCTTAGTTTCTACTTATTAAGCAGATAAGTAGGTTTGGTAAATGACATAATTATCAGCTAAAAAGTAGATAAGCATGTTTGGTTCCTAATATTAGTGAGTCACTTCCATCGTGTGTTTTTTTTTTTTTTTTTTTAACCATGTAAAACGGCTCTTAAAACCATCCTTCATACAGCGTGGCTATTTGATATTTGATCAGGTTGATTTTTTTTTTTTTTTTTTTTTAACTTTTTATGGTGTGCTTGCGCATGCGATGGATGGATGGTGTGGATTTCATGCACACACCATGTGGGCCCCACAGATCAGTGGGCCCACCCAAAGTGCGCTGTAAAAAACTCATCCATTGCGTGGAGATAAAACACACAAACCATGGTGGACCCAGGGAGGTTTCCACGGCAATGTCATATCCCACTGCTAACACAGGTAGGCCTATGAAAACTTTGGATCAAGATGATATGTGGATCCCACATCCAGGTCATACATGGCCTACATCGGCAGGTTGGGCGGCAACAACATATCGCAGTGGGTTCCAGTAGATTTTAACGATAGCATATCAATCCCTGCTGCAATTAACGGTGCAGACCTGGACACTATAAAACGGTGGGCCCTCCATCAGTTAGGTCAAACTAATATTCATTATCCACCGCCCATCAGAGGTAGCCCACTTTTGATGTGGACTATCCATCATGTGGGGGCCTACCTTGGATATGGGTCAATCATCATTAGGACTGACCTTTGATGTGGACCGTCCATTATGTGAGGCCCACCTTGATGTGGATCATCCATCCTGTTGCGGCCACCATTATTAATTGCCCATCGTGTGGACTAATCATCATGTGGGCCCCACCTTCAATGTGGGTTGCCCATCATGCTGGGCTTGCGTTGGATGTGGGCCATTCATCATTAGGGATGACCTTTGATGTGGACCGTCCATCATGTGGAGGCTCCTCAATATGGGTCATCCATCATGTGGGGGCCAACTTCAATGTCCACTGCCCATAATGTAGAGCCCACCTTTAATGTGGACCGTCCATCATATTGGCTGTACTTATGCCAAACTTGAATCCATTTCTTTATTGCACGTATTGTACCGTGATTGTATCACGCATAGAGAGGAATGACCGTCTCCTCTCCACTTTTCAATAAAACGTGGAAAAGCTAAAAAAAATAATAATAATAAAATAAAATAAAATAAAATAAAAATACGGAAATACTGAAGCCTTGTTAAGTGAAAAGGTAACTTACAACAAACCCTTAACCAAAAGTACTTATCTAAAATACGTATCTTAATGGATGTCATCAGCTTAAAAAAAAAAAAAAGTTATTTAGCTGTATCCAAACGGGCCCTAAATGTGATAAACATTTACTCAAATTGAACTACTAAATTGTGAAACCCACTCTAGCTAAGTCGCAACATATCCTCCGATTGGCAGACACTTGTTTGCCGGAATACCATGACGCAAATGTCCACCAACCTGATGGTCAGATGACCAAATTGAATTCAGACCATTTAATCTTTTTCAATCTGTCTTCCATTGAATGTCCACCGATAAGCCAGTTTTTAAATCCAGCCAATGTAATTTTCGATTTGTTGTTTCAATTTTTTACCACATGTAATGTGCGGTGGAGTGCCAAAAGTAACTGTGTGGCCCAATTCCAACCGAACAACTCTCGACCCAAAGCACATAGATAGGCAGATATGTTGAACTCAACCGTATATGAACAAGACTTAAGAGGATTGTCATCATATTCAACTACTCGTAAGGCATTGTTTATCAAGATTAGGTGATTGTCAAGTGAGATTCTTCATCCAAAAATGGATTACACTTTGCCTTTCACTAGAAAAGGACTTTCAAATACAAACCGAAAAGCTTATGGTCGATCTCAGAAATTAATTGCCGAACAACTCTTTGAAAAAGAGAATTAATTGTACTGAGATAAATTCGTCGAATGAGCATGGACTTGGATTATAACTAAGATTATAGCTATACTCCTAGATTACTAATTAAGCTACAGAAATGCCAAGGAAATATAAAATAAATTCGATTTAATTTGTTTGGTGTAAGACCTATTTCTCTGTCGATTTCCTCTATCATTTATAAGTTTTTTGGATGTAAATTTTTTTTTTTTTTTAACTAAATGGCCTTTTTTATTTGGCGGTTACGGTAACTATTTAGTATCTTTGTATTTTTTTAGACTTTTCTTATTGTTCAATCCTTCGAATGCCTTGCCTGGCCATTATCCATCTTCAGACGATGTCTTTCAATGAACTAGCACCAGTTTTGGAAAATCCACTCCACACATCTCTGCAAATTGCATGCATGTTATATTTTCACCGTGCAGCAGGGCCATGTGTCCTTTTGTAATTGGTTCTTCCGAGAGCAGTAAAAAAAAGGGTACAATGCGATTTGGTTGGCATCTAAATTGGGTCGGCCCACCAACTTGGACAGCTTTTAGTTATCTAAGTGCCATGCGAGCAATTTATCAGGAGATATACTACATACAGGCATGGTACTGCTACTAGTGGTACCGTGACAACTTTCCCACCAACATGTCATCTGTGCAGGACATCAATACCATGAAAAGAGTAGGCCCCACCTCGAAGATCACCTGGGACAAAAATCAGCCTGTTCTGCTCATCAACTGGGCCACACCACTGGAATCCATGCACAATCGACTTTGACACAACACATTGGTCTAGCCCACCTAGTGAGTGGATCAGCCTGAATTTTAGAAGGGTGATGGAGAACGGTGATGGTCATGGTGGGTCCTACCGTTTCATGGGGCAGCGAAGGTTAGAAGAATCCCGTGTAAACACCAAGCCCGGTCGGACATACCATGATGTTTGTGTTAAATCGTCTTATGTTCATCGATTTCACCAGCTCATTTTATATCATGTCCTCCTGAACCGTTCATTTTCATGCTACCAATGTAATGCTTAGGACGGCCCCATTAGAATTTCTTTTTCCAAGTATATGTCCTTCTTTTAATCACCCAAATATTCAACAGTTCTGATTGCCACAAAAGTGTACCACCTGAACGATTGAGATGCTTGAGATCAGCTACCCTCCATCTCTACTCTAACGGTGCATCAATTCCTCTGTGCTTTCAGATGGACGGTTCAAGAAGCAAAAGTCGAGTATTCAGACGGCTTAGATTATCGAACCATCTGAATTTTACATTGTGCTTTGTCCATGCAAGGCCACTTGATAAACGGTTCTCCTAGCCATGAGTAAGCCTTAAGAAAATACCATGTTAAGTAGCCAAACAGACCATTCTCACAAAATCCGAATGCTTGCTTGGATTGGTGTTTTTTAGACACGAAGTAGGATCCAAAGTAGTAAGCCACGTAGATGAGGGAGTGTTTGGTTGCACAAATATCATGAAATTTCATAATAATATTTGGTGCTCCTAAAAGCACCCTATATGCGTATCGTGATATTATTAAATTAACTTAAAGAAATGCACCTTAAATTATTAAATCAAGAAGCTGTCGCATGAGATTCACGTGGATAGAGATTTTATTTATAATGGGTAATTTGCATTTTAAGGAATAGTGTAAAAGGTTCGATTGTACGGAGCCTCATCTGATGGGTGTAACTTCTGCACTATGGCTTCCTGGTAATGGTGCCTATTGTAAGGTCCGTTTGGATATGATTAAACATAGGGTGGTCAATGGGCCCAGTTTGATCTGGGCCGAGGCCTGTCCAAACCCTGGCCAGCAAAGTAAAACCCAGGACATAGATTCAATGGGCCCAGTTTGGATTTGTGCAAGATCAAGGCTGTTCATTTGCATGCTAAATAATTTATGATATTGATAAAATTCCCTTGAAACCTTAAACAGGCCAGGCCTAATCATAGATGATATTTGACAAAATAACCTTGAAACCTTAAACTGGCCAGCGCGGGCTGATGGACTCTTAGATGCAGCCCAACCTGGTCCAATTAAATAAACAGGCTCAAAATTTAGGCTGGGCCTGGCCATCAGTATTTCAACCCAAGCTCAGCCTGAAACAGGCCAAGCCAGAAGCCCAATGGGCTGGCCTAGACCATTGATGGCTCTAATTAGACACGTCACGTGTCCCTTAGAAGTGTACCCTAAACATGCATATCGTGATATTATTAAACCAATTTAAAAAAATGCTCACTAACTTTAAAATCAAGCGCCTGTCACGTGAAATTTTCTAGTGAATAGAGATTTTAATTATAATGGGTAATTAGCATTTGAGGAAGCAAAATATTCAATTTTTAACGGGCCTCATTTGTTGGGTATGACTTTTGCATCATGGGGTTTACTACAGGTGCGGGTGGTATATTGGCCCCACATGTGATACTCTAGGCTGATACAATACTGGATGTCTTATAATATTGAATTTTTCAAAATCCAAGACTTGAACACTGAACGTCCTATTCAGATATTATGTTACTCTCCAATTGCATTAAAGGCTCGAGCTTTTAGGGAACGACAGAACAATGCATACAAGGGGGTTTGCTGACACCCCCAACACCTAATAGTACCTTTTAATAGCCTGTCTGAATTTATGAGTAGCCATGCCATATGTTGCTTCAAAGCTTCCATGAAACAAAGAACACCCTAAACGTGCATATCGTGTTATTGTTCGCTTCCCCAAGTGTAGGGTTGCGATGTAGTAATAATCTCAGTAAGACCGACGTTGATCCACAAGGATTTATGTAGGAATTCACAAAACACTTATAAATGTTTCTACTGAAGAGCTAACTAAACAGAATTTAGTAATTTGGTGTAGAGAGATATTTTGAACTAGACTGAAGGTAATCAATTAATAAAAGGCACTAGGGGTTCAAGGATCCACTTGTAGCAATCCTTGATGCTCAATTCGCTGTGGTTTCTTACTTTTTCAACTAGAATCGAAATGTACATGATTCACTCAATGCAAGCTAGGACATGAGCACACTCAATTGCATAGGTCAGTCCCAATTCCAATAGGTTAAGATCACAATCATAACCATCATTAAATCCTGTCACAAGATAAAACTAGATCATGATTTGAACTTGATCCATATCACATACACAATCTTACATAATCCAGAATTTCCAGAAAAATAGACTTTTGGTATGACGCTCCCACATGAAGATCATAGATCTAGAGCGTATTGAATCCAATTCCTCGGATCATACAGGTCTAGACTAGCTCAGAACAATTAATAACTCAAGCAATTCTTCTAAATATCCATGAGTCATCATAAGATTAAGAAAAACTACTTAGAACTTTATTTAAACTTCAAACCATTGTTCTTCACTAATAATTTAACTTGAAACCAAATCAAACAAATTGAAACATCTTAGATTCACTACAAGCTTCACCTCTTAACCCTAACTAAGAGGTTTAGCCGTTCATGATTCAAGGAAACATGAAAACAACTAAACAAAACATGAAACTAAAAGAACAAACTAGAAGGAGTTGTAGAACTTCAAATCCGACTTCCGCCGTCTCCCATCGTACTTAATCTCTTCTAGGATGCCTTAGGAATGTAGTGGAGGACCCCTTTTATAGCTTTCAAGCCTTCATAGCGTAGAATCTTTGAGAATTTGCATAAAACTTACGCACTGCGGAGAGAAATCCGAACCGAAAATAATAGTTTCTGAACTTGAGCGATTGAGCGATTGATCGACTGGCTGAGCGATCAATCGGTGGGTCCTAGCGATCAATCGATAGGAGTAAAAAGTGTCCAGAGAGTTTCAACAACAATTTTTCAAAAATCTGCATTTTGTCGATCGCTCAGGCTGGGCGATCAATTCAAGTTGGGCGATCAATCGCAATTCTGCATTTTCAGTCCAACGATAATGTTATAGGCAAAATGATGGAGATAAGATTTCACGCGGAAATGCCCAAAACGTCCATTCGACTCTCGAGATTATCTGATCGAGAGTCGAATGTTGGATAGGTATGAGACGTCCATTCGACTCTCGAGATTAGCTGATCGAGAGTCGAATGTTTGATAGGTGCGGGACGTCCATTCGACTCTCGAGATCACCTGATCAAGAGTCATAGATTGAAAAATACGGAGCAGCTATTCGCAAGTCCCGAGTCTTCATAACCGATAGTCAAATACGGCAAAGCTCGATCCGCGAGCAGACCTTCTCACAAGTCGTTGAAAGACATTACACCCAAAATATGTACTTGGACTCGCGACCACATTTTAACCTGCGAGCTGCTTTACTACGGGCGTCTCCTTCCTTTTCGGAGTCCATGACTCCCAGCTACGGGCGTCTCCTTCCTTTTCGGAGGCCATGACTCCCAGCTACGGGCGTCTCCTTCCTTTTCGGAGGCTATGACTCCAACTATGGCTTCCGGCCGGATCCAGCCGGATTTCAAGGGATTACCATCTAGGGGCGTGATTGTTGGAATAAATCATTGGGTTGGATCTGACTAAAAAGATAGGATCTTATCGCATGAAATCAGCGGATTCTCAGTATCGTATGCGACATCAACGGGATTTCGACATCTCACGTAACAGATTGGATTGTTTCAGATCTATATAAGGGGATGGCTCCCTTGAAGAGGAGGTACGTACTCATCATTCAATCTTGGTCCCGTTTTGCTTGGCTTCTCTTCTGTGGCCTAACTTAAGCGTCGGAGGGCTAACGGCTGGTCCCCAGCCACCCTTATTCGCTGTCTTGCTTCAGGTCTGGTGGTGGAAATCCCTCCTGGAGCGAAGGAGAAAAGCCGGAGGATCTCGTTACAAAATCTGACATTAACAGATAATTTTGTCAATTTCTTGTAACACTCCGAACTTTTCAGTACCTGGGTGTTACTATTAAGTTAAGGAATAGACAATTAATTGAGTGAACTTCATTTGAAATTTCTAAAATAATAATAATAACAGTGGAAGGAAATATATTATCGTATTAAATACTAGTATTATAATGTTATGAAAGCATTGATAATACACTCCAAATTGGTCCCTAAGACTTTTCAACCGTTAAATTTTAATATAGTAACAATCTAACCGTTGGATTCTCTATGATACCATTTTTATGGGTCAAATCACGATGTATGGCCCACTTGATTATTAGAACCAACTCATCAGTAGTCCATTAGCTTTGTTATGGCCAGTAGAAAGGAATTGACGGTGTGGATTTGTAACAAATATCACTGTTGACCCCATAGTGGGCCGCATGTACACTATCCATGTGTGCACCCACGGTGCACCATTTCAACAAAATTGGTCAGCCTTTGTTGACCCGTGGTTTCCACATAGGGAGAGATTCCCTCTCTCTTTCTCATTCCCACTCAGCGGGTTGGTTGGACAGACGGACGAGCGTCCATCTTTGGCCAAGCATGGGCCCACCTTTAGCCACTTTTGCAATGATCTGAACCGTCCATATGGTCCGGAAGGTAGGTCTAACCAAAACCAAGTGGATTATTTCTAGTGCCGCACGTCAGTATAGTTGCAGAAAAAGGCTAAAATCAGTTCGTTTAATTAGATATTGTGTTTCCAGCAACTAAAAAATCACCGAACTACGATTGTTGTGGGACGTTTTGGGGAGATCCAAATCGTTCATTTTGTAGAGAGTTATGTGTTCTACCAAACCATGTTAACCTCCTCTATTGGGGGCCACCAGTTACAATCAAATCTTCGGCCAAAGTCACGTTTTTCAACTCACCTTTCCAAAAACAAGAATGCCAAGCTGGCAATCCGCTTGCTTCCACCTCCTTTCATCCCAACTGTCCATGGGAACTATAGAAGCCCTCTTCTAGAGGAATATCAGCCGTCTAAGCCTGCTCACGTGGATCAGTTATTTTATATAAATATGGAAGTATTTTCCATTTGTTTTCTTTTCCTTTTTAGCTTCTAGAAATGGAAATCCTAGATTTAGGATCTTAGAGCCCTTTCTTCCTTCTCCTCCATCATCTCAGTGAGATCAGAGATCCATTCTAGCCACCGGATCGACCTCCTCTTCGACCTCCAACGGTGGTGCGCCGAGTTCCGGCCGATTCTCTAGCAAGTTGTCACAGTTGCTGAACTCATTTCAACCATCTATCTCAGATCTGGTTCATGCATTAGGTGGGCCTTGTTACTGGCGTGTAGGAACTCCCTGATCTCGTTTGAAGCCATTCACAAGGAAGAAACCGAAGAAAGAAGCCCCATGTTGGAATCGCCATTGAAGTCAAAGTTTCTTCATTGCCAAATGCAACGACAGTACAATCTCTGTCGGTCTCCGATTCCAGATCTGAATCGTCCATCAGAGGCCCACTTGAGTATTGTTTCATCGTATTTGATCAGCTTAGATCACAACAAGCATGTGAATCCAATGCCGTGTGAGCTTGGGTTTGTGAATACTCTCGCTGCTCTTACTGTTCGGGGTTGTCTTCATGCTAGTGCAGCCCGCTGCTGAGTCAAGTTCTGCCAACTGTGAGTTGATTCAGCCGAGTCATCTAGCTGAGTCATGCGAGTTCAGTCAGGTTGTCTTGCCTTGGCTCTAGATGGTGTTGCTGAAATCATTCTACTGTTGCTTGAAGGTGTGTTCAAACTGGTGTAATAGGTAAGTCCCTTAATCAGCCCCATCTCATTGAGTTAGATTCACTGCTTGACTCGGTTTGGGCATTGAGTTGAGAACCGAGTCAATTCACATAAGTTCTCTAGTTATTGTGGAGGGTTCAGTTGTGTATAGGCTGGATCTGATAGATCTGAGTTATTCCATTAGGAATCTCAATTCTGACTTGATGTTCGGTTGAATTGATGCATAGAAATTCAGATATGGCCGTTTGAGCTCAATTGGGTTCGATCGGGTAACCAATGGAGTTGAAATAATCTAGCGGCTACTGATGGTCACCTGATTATAGTTTAATCCCTTAAACCTAGTCTAGATCACCTCCTTTGGTCGCAACTTTGATTGGCATGAAATCTAATCTTATGAAGTTAGGTTGGACGTAGAAGCTTAATCTCTGTATAGATTGTTTAGTGGGAGAGAGATTGTATCCAATGGTGTTGGTCTGAATTAAACTTGGAATTAGGTAGAAGAAATTACCATTGGATTAAATTGGATTGTAGTGAGTTGATTCCAGTTGAGAAGTGTTGTTCTGAATTGTGGAATTCTCTCCTTTCTTGTAGCAAGTAGATATCTTTTAGTGTTGCAATTAGTAGTGGATTTCCTCTAATCGAAAGAGCTGGAGTCATGTTATTTGTGGTGAATTCAGATTACTTCAAATTTGAGGAGCTTGCTTGAGGAAAATCTCTTGGGAGGTGAGGTTCTCACCCTTCAAGCTTCCCATTTATATAATTGAATTGTGTAGTTTTTGCTTAAATACATTTTGATAGTTAAATTATTTTGTTTATATGTTTCTTTACTTCCATTCTTTCTTACAATAATTATTTCATTATAATAATTGTTTATAAAGTTGTTACATTTCAATTGACCATTGATGATGCAACTTAGAGAATATAATTGTTTCTATATAAATTGGATGGCATTTGAAAGTTTGGTTGTGAAATAATATTTCATATATTTTAGATGTTTGTTGCTTTTCCATTTGGAGTAATATAGTGGAATTTACCTTGTGGTGTCCTTGATTGGACTTGGTGGCCATGTGGATTTTGTTGGAAAGATCTCCTTGTTGGTGTCCATCAATGGACTTGTTTCTCAGGTGGCTTGGACGAAGAAGAGTATCCTTTTGTTGGAAACTTTGGAACACACACAAGATAGTAACGTTAATTATTTAATTGTAGAGAATTTATGGACCCTCACCGTTCCCGCGCTCCCGTACGTCGTTCTCCCTTTCCTTTCAGAAAAAGAAGAAAAGGTGCGTGCGTGCGAACCGCCATTTGTGCCACTGGCTTGCCTCGTTCTCGAGAGCTTTGTTTGGTTGTTGTGTTAAGCTGGATGTGTTTAGATGAGTTTATATAAGACCAGAGTCGCCACTAGCCAGTACTTCGAATCTACAGTCGGCTAGACCTCGTAGAAACGTTAGAAAAGGGGATCCGAAGATTCCTTCCTCTAAAATGACTCCTTTTGATCTGTGGCCAAAGATTCGAGGTAAAGGATCATGGTTACAGGGTGGGAAGAGGTTAAGCACCCCACACACTGCCCGTACCGAAGTACGGTCTCTACTTCACAGAATCGAACTAACACTTGAAAGTCTGTTTTAATCCTCGTACATTCTCATAGATGACATGATGCATGAATATAGGTCTGAACAGTAAGATTTTTTGATGGGCAGGTTCCACTAACAGGCAAGCCCAGAGCATACGCTCGAACTGACAGGTGCTTTATGCGGAATGCATGCTGTGTGTTTGAATGATCAAAGTGCTTGTAGTGATATGTACATGAATGCAGGTCTGAATAGTAAGAGTTTTTGATGGGCAGGTTCCACTAACAGGCAAGCCCAGAGCATACGCTCGAACTGACAGGTGCTTTATGCGAGATGCATGCAGTGTGTTTGAATACTCAAAGTGCTTGTAGTGAAGCAGGGGGGTTGGAAGAAAAGTAAATGTTGGACTTATGCTAGATGCGAATGAGATGATGCTGGTAAAGAGTAGCTAGATGGATGGAGGTGTCGCAAGGTTTGCTTCGAGTGACTGGATCAAGACTGGGATGGCTTGGGAGACTTGGACCAGTGGTCAGGCTGGGCTGGACCAGGGCTAGGCTCTCCTTAGTGGAAAAGTGGTCTAAAAGGGTGGAGAATGACTCGGAAGGGACGGGATCTCCCTCGGCTTGAAGGCTTGTTGAAATGAGAAGGGGAGGGGGGTATTTATAGCAGCGGGCAGTGGCAGTTCCCGTAAATAAGTTTGGGCGGCACCCAGGGAGCCGCCTGCACGGACGTTCTGGGGAACCCGCGGGCAGTACGGACATGCTCCGGGGCTGCTGCTTGGAACTCGGTGAGTTGACTTGGTGGGTCGACTCAGTGGGTTGACTCGGTGATTTGACTCAGTGGGTTGACTCGTTATTTGACTCAGTGGGTTGACTCGATGATTTGACTCAGTGGGTTGACTCGTTATTTGACTCAGTGGGTTGACTCGGTGATTCGACTAGGTGTTTTGACTCGGCGGTTTGACTTAGCGGGTTGATTCGGTGATTTGACTTGGCGGGTTGACTCAGTGAGTTTGACTTTTTTGACTAGTTTTTCTTATGGGGGTTTTTCAGGCTGATGTTTAGGGGTGAGTTGGGCTATGGATTGGGGCTTACAAGGGTGAGTTTGGCTGAGTTTGGACATGGGATTTGGGGGTATGGTCCTCCATTCATCCAGCTATCTCTACTAACAGTGTAGCCGAAGGTGGGGTGTCTACAGATGCCCCTCTTTGGCAGAGGTTGCATGCAACCGAATGCCAAAGCGAGTGGACACCCCACTTCTGACCTGGTCATTCATAGATCATGGTTTGAAATCTTTGCTTGCCTTTGCATCTGTGCCAGTTGATCGTCTGGAAATCGATCACTCGCACATACCGTGGAAGTTTGGAGAAAACGTTGCGATTGTCCCTGCAGTTTGCTGCAACCTGGGTACCCAATCGCAACCCTTCCATTCCCGATCGGTACTAACATCGGAAAGGTACAGCAAAGCCTCTGCGTCGTAGTCTTACGAGGTTGCTGACCCTGAGATTGATTGTGTGATATTTTCCCTGATCACTCCAGGAGTACTTGTTTCGTTTGACTATCAAAGTGGTTAGATGCCCTGCGTCGTAGTCTTACGGGATTCTACTACGCAGACTTGGAATCAGTCAAGGTACTTCAGGCATCCACGCCTAGGTATGTGCGGGTGGACTCTTTCCACCCGATCTGCTGGTTTCGATGCTTGGTTTGCCATTCATTCTTTCCTTGATTGTGGTCTGAAATCTTTGTTGTCCTTTGTATCTAAGTCAGTTGATTTTTTGGAGATTGATAACTCGCACATACCGTGGGAGTTTGGGGAAAACGTTGCGATTGTCCCTGCAGTTTGCTGCAACTTGGGTACCCAATCGTAACCCTTCCATTCCCGATCGGTACTAACATCGAAAAGGTACAGCAAGCCTCTGCGTCGTAGTCTTACGAGGTTGCTGACCTTGAGATTGATTGTGTGATATTTTCCCGGATCACTCCAGGAGTACTTGTTTCGCTTGACTGTTAAAGTGGTTAGATGCCCTGCGTCATGTAGTCTTACGGGATTCTACTACGCCAACTTGGACTCAGTCGAGGTACTTCAGGCATCCACGCCTAGGTATGTGCGGGTGAACTCTTTCCACCCAATCTTCTGATTTTGATACTTGGGTTACAATTCATCGTTTTCACCTGTTCAAATGGTTTCTTTGACCGAGCCTTTTTGGCCTTCATCTTTTCGTATCTTGGCATGTGGTACGACCGCACTGGCACTGGAGTTCAGTTCGACCGTACTTTGAGTGCATTGGATCCGATGGTCTCCGGGCAAATCGCGAGACATCGGATCTTATTTGATTTTTGCGTCGGCTCTTACCCAGAGATATGGAAGATCTCCTGGTGTTTTGGAGGCAAAACGCTCTACTGGGAAAATATTTTTTTTTATTTTTGAAAAGGTACCCTCTCTGGGGAGTGATACTCCGTGGGGTTTTTATTTGCAAATAGGAATATTTTTTTTTTGTCTTTTGAAATGGAAATCTGGTCTGCACGTGCCTCCACTAGGGATGCCTGTAGGGGTCTTTGGCTAACCGACTTTTATTTTGAAAGCAGGTAAACATGATGACTGATGCGATGGATGCTGATGTATGGAGATGCATGATGAATGCATGGTTTGGCTCATTCTCTTTTCGTTAGATGATTTTGCTTTTGCTGGGGATGCAAAGAGCTTTGAGCTTATTGCTTGCAGGGTTGTGCTCCCCTGGGGATTTCTTTTCAATGCGGATGTTTGGTCAGCGGGTTGGTCAAGATCCCGACCCGTGGTCGATCAGGTCTATCGTCCTAAGATGCTATTTCTTTGCTAATGGAAATGGACGAAGGATGTTATCAGACTTCAAGATGTTCTTCTATGAATGGATGCGATTGAGACGGTGCTCAGTCGCTTGTTTTGGTTAAGATTCCAATTTGTGGGCGATCAGATCCGTCATCCCAAACTGCGAAATGAGTGAGCGGAGTTCGGGACTCTTGAAGTGCAGTGCTGGGGATAGTGACAATTTTTGTGATTTTTGCAAATATTTGGTCCGAATCTTTACCTGAGTGGTCAGGATAGAGATCGGTTATTGAAAATAAAGGAAATATTTTTTGTGGTTTTAAAAATATTTGGTTTGAAAGTAAGGGAAGTATTTTGTGATTTTTGAAAATATTTTGCAATGTTTTGGTATTTTTCTGAGTTTTCTGAAATGCGGGGAAAAGTATGGAATTTTCATCCATTTCCAGCTTCTGCTGCTGGTAAGGCACCCGATCCATTTTACGTCAGCGAGTAAGACGAGTCTCACACAGTTAAGTGCCATAGTTTTACATCTTCGGATGAAGGGATTTTGAGGGTTTTCACTCAACACACCCACAAAGTTGCCTGTTCCTAATATGCAATGAACATAGACCACACATCGTCCGACGGACTCCTTCGGCCACAGAATGAGCCACATCTTCACATTTTCCTTTGTCAATCCAGTTTGGGGCCTTACGTTGCTCATAATTCCGTGAGGGTGCGCTCCACCTCCCAACAGCCTTAATCCCCTTTATGAGTTTTAGGAACAGGGAACATCCGTCAGATTCAACAACGACTTCCAAATCAAGGTTGTCTATCACGGTGCGTTCAACACGAACAGGATTGCGGGGTTCTGCTCGCCTCAGCCTTTACCTGTTTAGAAGATTCCAAACACCCGTACGATCAAGTGTCAGCCATGTCCGGAATAGGTTGGGAAAGAAAGCCCCCGAGAGGTTAATCCCAGTGTAGTTTTAAGTTTTCGGACCGCTGGGGATGAATTTGTGCAGTTGAAATTGATGGTGAATTTTTTTTTGATTTTTTTGAAATGATCCAGGTCATCAGATCTTGGCTCGAACGGCTGGGATTGATGCCGGTTTTTATTAAAAATCTCTCGGGATGTTGGTCCCGACGTAGTTTAAGGTCTTCAGACCCAAAACTGTACAAGAGAGTGCTGGAAATGCATATATATATTTTTGTGATTTTTGAAAATGTCCGGTGTCGTCGGATCTTGATTCGAGCAATGAAGACCGATGCCGGTTTTTATTGAAAATCTCTCGGGATGTCGATCCCGACGTAGTTTAAGGTCTTCGGACCCTAAAATATGTACAGTAGGCAGCAAACACATTTTTTTTTGTTTTTGGAAAATGTCCGGTGTCAGAGTATCTTGATTTGAACGATCCAGACTGCTACCGATTTTTATTTAAAAAGTCCCTCGGGATCTTGATCCCGACGTAGTTTAAGGTCTTCGGACCACAAAACTATAAACAGGACAAACACATTTTTTTGTTTTTGGAAAATGTCCGAAGTTGTCTGATCTTGATGTGAGCAAACAAGACCGACGCCGGTTTTTATTGAAAATCTCTCGTGATGTCGATCCCGACGTAGTTTAAGGTCTTCGGACAAAAAAACTGTACAAAACAGGGCAAACACATTTTTTGTTTTTAAAAAATGTCCGGTGTCAGCGGATCTTGATTCGAACGATCCTAGACTGCTACTGGTTTTTACTTAAAAAGTCCTTCGAGATCTTGATCCCAACGTAGTTTAAGGTCTTCGGACCACAAAACTATACAAAACAGGGCAAACACATTTTTTTTTATTTTTGAAAAATGTCCGGTGTCAGCGGATCTTGATTCGAATGATCCAGACTGCTACCGATTTTTATTAAAAGGTCCCTCGGGATCTTGATCCCGACGTAGTTTAAGGTCTTCGGACCACGGTTTCATGGTTGGGTATACTTACATTGCTTTGTTTAGCTTTTGATAGGGCTGATTGTGATTCGAATGGTCTGGATTGCTTGAGTGGGCCATGTGGGCCATTTCCAAACTTCAGCTTTACTTTGGAGCACCTATCCATTGATGTTTTGTGAGGCTAAGAAGGCTTTCCATGGTGCAGATGATGATTTGAACGGCTCAGATTGCTCTTTTCAGCCATGTGGGCCCAGTTGATGATCAGATCTTGGATTCTGGCCCTTCTTTTGATGATCAAACCCTTGATCTTGTTATTTGATGACCCATGCGAGCTTTTTCATGGTTTGGATCATGATGATCTAGTCTTTGAGTGGCTCAGATTGCTTGTGGGCCCCTCTTGATCAATTTTCCTTTTTTTTTGACTTGATCAGACCCATTTTGGCCACAGTACTTCATGATTGGATAGGTGGGGTACCCTCTAGATGATTCAGATCAGCCTCAAACGAAATCTGGAGTTGATTGGAGCCTTGGGCGGCCTTCAGGGTGCCATCTGCTGACGTGGAAAGTCAGTCTCACCTACCAGCGACTGTGGAGCCAATCCCGCGGAGAGAGAAGGAGACCGTCCGTACGGGCGGCCCTTAGGGGGCCGCCTAGACCTCTCTTCATGTGCGGTCGGTTCGGGCTCTGGTTTGGACATTCCCAGCAACCTACTGTCCCTGTGCCATACTCTCTGTACGCCCAGGTTCGATTCCGGCCATGAATCTTCCCTTTGTCTCATCTTTCCTTCTCTTTTTGTCTTTTTCTTGCTTGGTCCCCTCTTGGGCAGCCATTGATGATGGCTTGGGAGCCATTGTGGGAGAGGTTGGTGGGTCCCACACTTCAGAAATTGGTGAAGACTTTAATGATGGTGGGATGCTTTTGATTGATGGTAGAGATGAAGCTTTGAATGAGGGCATTGATGGGGGTTTAAGGATGGTGGTTAATGGAGCTTTTAATGACTCTATTAATGGTGAGATAGGCTGGAATTTCAGATTTGAATGGGGCATTGACCATGATAAGATTGGATGGTATGGATGGGATGGGGAGATGGGCCATAGGTGAGGCTACACATCCTCTGGGCAGTGGGCTGCATGGATGATGTGATAGATGGTGATGATGGGGTCATGATGGACATTGATGGGATAGTCTTAGATTGCCTTCTGGTACCTGTGAGGAGAGAAAACACTTTAGCAAAAGGATTGAAGCATTAAAGCAGGAAGAGAGATACTTACCTTCTGGGAGGAATGATCGGGAGAAATGCACTCACGGAAGGTACCCCATTAGTTTTTTTTTTTTTTGCATATATATGAATAAGGAAAAATGATTTTGTTTTTTTAAATATATGTATGCAAATCATGCATGAAATGGAAATTTGTGCCAAGTGCTTGTCTGTTTATGCGTGATTCGGATTTGTGCTTTTAGATGTAGGAATCAGAATATTTGACTCAGCCTGATGTCATACTCGATTTTCTTAATTATTCACTAAGGGTCCTGGTCCCCTTAAGATAGTGCGCAATGGTATCCTGCCCCTAGAATTTGGGCTTGAAAGAATTCTCGACTCATAGCCGCCATCCTTGTTTCCATTGAATCTTCATGTCGCTTGGATCTCTCATGTACCTATTTTTTTTTCATTTCTTTTCTTAGCCATTATTACCCGCAACGCCCTTTCAGGTTTTCGCTGCATCTGGCTTGCCAGTCATTTTTGCCCATGGCGCCCTTTCGGGTGTTCACCACATCCTGGGTATTTGATCTTGCCTTCCCCTTGGTAGCTATGCTGTTTTTACCCTCAGCGCCCTTTCGGGTTTTCACCAAGTCCGTTGTGTGCCTACTGTTTTTACTCGAAGCGCCCTTTCGGGTTTTCACTCCGCCCTCTTTGTTTAAGCACACATCTCTTTTCTTTTGTTTTTTTTTAAATAACTGTGGTGACCAGAGGTTAGGAATCCGTCGTTGCCGGCCGATGGTAACCTTTCGGCTCTTATCTTAAGTTACAATGGCAGAGCTGTCGGCCTTAGCTACAGACTCTTCTGAGGTGGTGGATGGATAGATGTGTTTCTTTCGAGTCGATTTTTTTTTCTTTCTTTCTTTTCTTTTCTTTCTTTCTTCTTCTTTTTTTTTCTTTTTTTCTTTTTTCTTTTTTTTTGGGTTGTGTGCCCCCCCTTTTTTTATCCCTATTTTTTTTTTGCTATTTTTTTTTTCTCTTTTTTTTTTTTTTTGGCTTTTGAACTCTTTATTTGGAACACTTATTGGTGGATGTGAAGTGATTCTCAATGCACACTTCCTTATGGGTCTCAGGATATCCAAGGTTTATAATTTTGAAATTTTTTTGAGTTGACATTGGCTTTTGGTTTGAACTTTCGAGGAGACCCTCTTAGTTTGGGAGTCGGCTCATCATTTTCCACATCATTTGGCTTTGTCCAGACCCTTGAGTTTGAAGTCCAATTCTAGATCGAAATCTTATGAGTCAACTCCATACTTAAGTGCTTTGACAGACAGACTTGACACTTTATTGAAAAAGATTTCTAATTAAATTTTTTTTCGATTTCAAAGATTTTCTGGTTTTTTGGAATTTTGTGAATGTCTGAATTTTTTTGAACTTTTGGACTTTCTGAAATCTTGAATTTTTTTTTTGTTGAAATATTTGGTGTTTTGGGTTTTTGAATCTTCTGATTTTTTTTTGAATTTTTTTTTTGTAAAAGACCCGAGCAAGACGGCGTTGTGAACCAGGTGTTGCCTGATTCGGCTCGGGGAGCCGAGCACTGTCGACTTTTATTGTGCCGTCATGGGGGCTACAAACTTGTTACTGCCCTGCACTCCTTCCCCTCAGGAGGCAGGGCCAAAAGGATCAGTATGCCAATCCTCATTGTTGCGCCCAAACATCATGATGGATCTGGAATTGGGTTCTGAGTCGGTGTTGGATATGATTTCTCCTGGCTCATCCCCAATATATTGCAGCTCTTCGGGTTCATCTGGCTGAGGTGGGACCAGAATGACAGTCCAGTCGATCGGGGGACATTCCTGCCCCTTGCTTGAGTCTTCTTTGGGCAACTCTATCAGACTCAATCTGCTCGCTTGATCATCGAAGGTGGAATCCAGCCCATCATCAGGATAGATAATCCCTGCATTGATAAACTGGATTGGTGTGCAGATGCAGAGATTGCCTTCTTCTTGATGACCTCGTCTTCTTCTGATACTTCTGTGCTTTGGTTTCCTAATCCGAGTAGGCCGATATCGCAGTCTTTCTCTATCCACATTCTCTTGAACTCCCATGATTTGGGTCAAGTCTTGATATTCGAGCTGATAGAGAAGGTTTGACGCTCGGCAGGAAGGAAGACGTAGTTCGATTCGATGGGACATGCATGAGGGAAGTAATTTGCATTGTGATGGTATGAGATCTCCCCATTAGAGTGTTGTACGTCCATGGCTGGGATGGTAGGTTTTCGATGGTTGGATGCTTCTACCATGGGAAATTGTTCGGGATCGGTAATGATGGTGATCGCCCTATCTCTGAAGATGTGCTTAACCTTTTGGTGAAGATTTGAAGAGATGACACCAATTTTGTGAAACTAGGTCCGATCGGGAAGGAGATAGAATGAAGCTGAGATGTCCAAGACCTGAAGAGTGATGGTTGATATTTTTGGACCGATCAGAACCTGGACATCAATCTCCCTTTCGACCTCCTCGATAGTGGCCACATAATTGAAGCTGGGTCCCAACTCTGTTAGGGCATGTGGCATGCTGTCCAAGGAAGGGTCTTCTTCTTGGAGGATGATGGCTGAAGTAGAAGCCAGATAGACAGGTGCGGCAAGCAAGTTGTGCCCCTGATTGCTTGATGGAGAGATGGGTAGGCTTTGCCCCTGGTAAGCTGGAGTGGGCCAGCTATGCCCCTGACTAACTATTGCTGAGACGGGCAGGTTGTGCCCCTGGTTTGCTGATGCTACGTTAGGGAGATTGTCCCCTTGATTGACTGAGATGGGCTGATTGTGCCCATGGTTAGAAATGGGTGCGAAGAATGAATCGACTAAAGGTGCCCCTTGCATGATGATGGGCTCTAGGATTGAAATAGTTGAGGATGTTCCTTGTAGGATAAGAGGTTTGAACTCTGAACCAGAGTCGATGGCACGGATAAACTGGAGAGGAGGCTCTTCTTGGCTGATGAAAGCTGGATAGGCAGGAGGTGCCCCTTGCATTGCAGAGACTGGATCGATTGGAGATGCCCCTTGCAGGATGAGGGGTTCTGAAACCAGGACTGGTTAGGGGTGCCCCTTGCCGACCTTGATTAGGAAACTGTGAGTTCCATCTCGGCTGTTGCTATTGCTGCGGTTGTCCATGCTGAGGGAGGAATAGTGCACCTTCAGTAGAGGCGACAAGATCATCTTCTTCCATTGGATGGGAGACGGAAACACTATCATTATCGCTTTCGTATCCGGTAGGCTCACCTTCCACTATCGGTTGTATTTGAGAAGCTTGATGAGGCCACCAAGGGGAGATCATCCCAGCCCTTATTCCGGCTTTGACTTATTCCCCGGCGCGGATGAGTTGGGTAAAGTTGGCATACGGATATGAGACGAGGTATCCAGAGATACTCGAATTTGCCGAGTTGATGATCATGGAGATTTGCTCCTCATCGTCGATGTGTGTCTTCATTCTAGCGGCCATTGCCCTCCACCGTCCAATGTAAACTGATAATGATTCATCATTCCCCTGCCTTAAGGCTGTAAGATTCGTCCTTCTAGGTGCTGAGCTAAGATTGTATGCGAATCTGTCAACAAAAGCCTGGGAAAGCTGTTCCCATGTCCTGATGTGATGGCAGTCCAATGATGTATACCAGTTTAGGGCATCACCCTTTAGAGATTTTTGAAATAGGCGGATGAGTGCTCCATCCTTGCCCGCCACGGCATCAAGCTCTCCACAGAAAACTCGTAGGTGGTCTATAGGACACCCTGTCCCATCATATCTTTTAAATTTTGGTACCTGGAAGCCTTAAGGTACCATTGCATCGGGAAATGGACACAGGTCCTTGAACTTAGTGGATGGAAGATCCACCCCTTGCTGCTTCTGCAACTTTCTCTTCATATCTTACATCTGCTCTCGAAATTGTTCGATTTCAGAGGGACCAGATGAGGGAGATCTTGCCCCTTGCCAGGCCTGAGCTGGTCCCCTTTCATAATAATTGGTGTCATTGATGCTCCTATGATTCCTGCTTGAAGGAGGTTGGGCCTGGTAATTACTCTCATTATAGAGACTTTGTTGAACTAAGGCTAGAAAATGAGATTGCAGAGGAACTCCGACCATATGAGCATGTTGAAATTGACTGGAACTCTTATCAAGGAAAGGATGTTGGAATTGGCTAGGAGTCTGTGTTGCGGGATGTGACTGAAAGTGGCTCCCATTTGCAGGAGGATACTGGAAGAAATGCCCTGAGGTTGATGGTTGTTCTGATTGAAGGCCCTATTAGGAGGGTATCGAAAGTCCTGAGCGAACCCTGGCGGTTGTGGTTGGGATGAACTAGATGGTGGTTGTTGTTGTTGCAGTAGAACCGCCTGGGTGTTGACTGTTGAAACCTGGGCTTGTGTGAATCGGAGGAGCATTTCCTGCATCGCCTTTATGCTTTGTTGTAGCTCTTGGATGCCAGGAATTGGCATGGATTCTGTTGGGCTTAACTGTAAAGAGCAAGCCTCAGGTATTTCGAGGGCAGGGAATTGGAGAGCCATGTAGGTTTTGTATTGGACGTGGCAGGGTGATTTGGTTTGGAGGGGTAATGGTGGGGAAGTATGCTCTACTTTTTTTTTGAGTTTTGGGATTTTCTATTTTTTTTTTTGTTTTGGGTAGAATGCTATGCAGATGAGATTGTATGAGGACTAATGACTTTCAACCATAGGAAGGATTCTGTTTTTCAAGTCGAATCACGACTAGTGGGACTAGCATATCCCCAGCGAAGTCGCCATTCTGTCGACCCTCGCCGTTCCCAGCGCTCCCGTACGTCGTTCTCCCTTTCCTTTCGAAAAAAGAAGAAGAGGTGCGTGCGTGCGAATCGCCGTTTGTGCCACTGGCTTGCCTCGTTCTCGAGGGCTTTGTTTGGTTGTCGTGTTAAGCTGGATGTGTTTAGATGAGTTCATATAAGACCAGAGTCGCCACTAGCCAGTACTTCGAATCTACAGTCGGTTAGACCCCGTAGAAACGTTAGAGAAGCGGATCCGAAGATTCCTTCCTCTAAAAAATGACTCCTTTTGATCTGTAGCCAGAGATTTAAGGTAAGGGATCACGGTTAAAGGGTGGGAAGAGGTTAAGCACCCCACACACTGCCCGTACCGAAGTACAGTCTCTACTTCATAGAATCGAACTAACACTTGAAAGTCTATTTTAATCCTTGTACATTCTCATAGATGACATGATGTATGAATATAGGTCTGAACAGTAAGAGTTTCTGATGGGCAGGTTCCACTAACAGGCAAGCCCAGAGCATACGCTCAAACTGACAGGTGCTTTATGCGGAATGCATGCTGTGTGTTTGAATGATCAAAGTGCTTGTAGTGATATGTACATAAATGCAGGTCTGAACAGTAAGAGTTTCTGATGGGCAGGTTCCACTAACAGGCAAGCCTAGAGCATACGCTCGAACTAACAGGTGCTTTATGCGAGATGCATGCAGTGTGTTTGAATACTCAAAGTGCTTGTAGTGATGCAGGGGGGTTGGAAGAAAAGTAAATGTTGCACTTATGCTAAATTCGAATGAGATGATGCTGGTAAAGAGTAGTTAGATGGACGGAGGTGTTGCAAGGTTTGCTTCGAGTGACTGGATCAAGACTGGGATGGCTTGGGAGACTTGGACCAGTGGTCAGGCTGAGCTGGACCAGGGCTAGTCTCTCCTCACTCGGGCTCTCCTTGGTGGAAAAGTGGGCTAAAAGGGTGGAGAAGGACTCGGAACGGACGGGATCTCCCTGGGCTTGAAGGCTTGTTGAAATGAGAAGGGGAGGGGGGTATTTATAACAGCGAGCAGTGGCAGTTCCCGTAAATAAGTTTGGGCGGCATCCAGGGGGCCGCCCGTACGGACGTTCTTGGGATCCCGTGGGCAGTACGGACATGCTCTGGGGCTGCTACTTGGAACTCGGTGAGTTGACTCGGTGGGTCGACTCAGCGGGTTGACTCGGTGATTTGACTCAGTGGGTTGACTCGGTGATTTGACTCAGTGAGTTGACTCAGTGATTCGACTCGGTGTTTTGACTCGGCGGTTTGACTCAGCGGGTTGACTCGGTGATTTGACTGAGCGGGTTGACTCAGTGAGTTTGACTTTTTTGAGATTTTTTGACTGATTTTTCTAATGGGGGGTTTTTCAGGCTGATGTTTAGGGGTGAGTTGGGCTATGGATTGGGGCTTACAAGGGTGAGTTTGGCTTGCGTTTGGACACGGGATTTGGGGGTATGGTCCTCCATTCATCCAGCTATCTCTACCAACAGTGTAGCTGAAGGTGGGGTGTCTACAGAATCATAAAAACATAATTGGTTGTTTTGTACTATAGTATATTCTGTTGAACGTCTCATGGGCCGGGGAATGGTGTTATGGGATGCTATGCCCGAGCCGTCGTCCTATGCTGGG
The DNA here is from genome assembly GCA_003013855.2 of Liriodendron chinense. NCBI lineage: Eukaryota > Viridiplantae > Streptophyta > Magnoliopsida > Magnoliales > Magnoliaceae > Liriodendron > Liriodendron chinense. The sequence continues at coordinate 1,937,544 of PVNU02000998.1, forward strand.
TTGCATACCCCCCATAGCGACCGCGAGCTTTTAATTGCTTGTTTTGTAAATTGGATTAATAAAAGTTGGTTAATCATACATACATGGCATTTGTGGGTAATGTTGGTGATGAGCTACATTACTGTCGGTTTGATATGCATTGCATTGCGATTAACATTGGTGACGAGCCATGTTACTGTCGGTTTGAAATTCACCAGCTGGATGTACATCTCCAGGCTGAAGAACATGTGCATGCACACATTTATGTAAACGAGATTAAATTTGGAATGTATGGATTGAATGTTACAATTTGTTGGTATTTGTAATATGAGTGAATTGTTACATTTGATTGTTGTAAATGTCATTTCTTTTGGAATTGTATAAATTGCTTATTATGCAATATATTATCTTTAGTTGGTCTTTACTTAACTGTTATCATGCCTGGTAATTTTGAAGAGTTTTTACCTCACTATGATAGCGTTTTAACGCTATCGAACCATAACAGTTGATGCAGGTATCTTTGGATGAGAAGTTGAAAGGTGGTGCGACTCAAGTCTAGTTGCAGTGTTTCTTTCTTTTGGTTTCCTTTTTAATTAATGTAATATTGAGACAATTGATTTGTATAAGCCCTATGGGCGCTACTTATACAGTTTGATTTATATTGGATATTACATGTCTTGATTTGCTTCCATTGCATTTTAAATTAAAAAAAAAATTATACTGTAAAGTGGATCTTTGAATGTTTACACTCAGGTTTTCAGAACTCGGGCTCAACACCTGAGTAATAAAAACCGGGGCGTTATATTTCTGCTGTGAGCGATCAATCGCTCAAGTCTGTCGATCAATCGCTCAGGTTGAGCGATCAATCGACGGATCAATCTCTGGATCAATCTTCAGAAACTGCAAGTTTCTGCATTTTGCTTTTATGGCCCTGCAGCTCTGCACTTTGCTTTTTCAGGACAATTCAGGACTTCTTCAAGGTTTTTCTTCTCTTCTTGGGCTCATCAAAGCTTGGTCTTCAATGTATGTAAATTGCTCTCTCAAGCCTTGAATTAGTGAAATCTCCATCTCATTCCTACAATCACAAATCATGCATTAAAGTAGTCTTTTAATTATGCAACCCATGTATAATATGTGATGAATTGGGGTTAGAATATACACAATTCTGAGCTCAACAGTTATTATACCTGAAGTATTAAATCAAGCAGTTCTCATGTGACATTTCACGTGGACACATATTTTATTTGTAATTGGAAATTTGCATTTCGAGGAAGGAGCACTGTAAAAGGTTCAATTGTGTGGGGCTTAATTTGATGGGTATGACTTTTGCACTTATAGACATCCCACTTTGAGAAACTACTCTACATTACTTGGACCTGACCCCAAAACTGAACATTGGGTTGACTTCGTAGACCCCTAAAACCCTAATTTAGTCAGTTGGGGAACTCTCTTATGACCTTCCTAATCAAGCCTAATGGGAAATTAAATATGATCCATGAATAAGAGCTTGACACATGCACCCTGAGTTGTTGTATGACAAATGCACCTCAAAATATGAGAACTATATGGTGGGGGAAGTTCAATTCTTACTGGCATCGAAAGTCAACCACACTGGGCACCTTCATCTTGGAAGTTGAGATTTGACATGTGGATGACTGATGGAAAATCTGATTCTCGCCAACTCGTTGGAGTAGGCTTCAAACTTTGTACGGTTTGGGTGCTCAGACCAGTCGGGTGATCGATCTGACGGTTTGGTCCGGATGTACAGCGAGACTGTTGGATAGATTCCATGTGTCCTAGATCGGTCGGGCGACCTGGTTTGCAGGGGCCTCCGACTGGTCAGTGGTATGGCTGGACACAATGAATCTAGAAGTTTCCTATTGCAATTCGGTCTCTTACGTACGTGGTTTTGCACAAGAGGTTTCTAATTTTGGTTTTATGCCTATTTAAGGGGTGTTATGCGGGATTAGGAGTTTTTGCCATTGGGACCATGTTTCCTATATGGATTGAGATGGTTTTAGGATAAGAGAAAGAGCTTGGGGAAAGCTTGGAATTCTTTAGGATGAAGAAAAAGACTGTGCTTGTCCGTTTCATGTGAGAATAAGCTTTGGGTAACTCGGGGATTTCTCTTGTGGGCATTTTGTTTCTTCATTCTCTGTAAACTTCTGTTAATCATAATAGATCGCTTTGTGCCATGATTTTTTACCTGTTGAGGGGTTTTTCCACGTAAAATTGGATTGTCTCTTGTGGTTGAATGCTTGTGTGGTGTGATTGCATTGCCTTTCTTGTTTGATCGCATATTCTACTGTGTTGTTCGGCTTCCGCTTTCGTTGCCGGCGCCCTTATTCCCAACAAGTGGTATCAGAGCTAAAGTTGGGGTAGAGTAGAATTTGGATATGAGACGAAAAGATGGGATCAAGCACAAGGTTTAATGTGGAGAAGGATTCCGTGAAAGAAAAATATGGAAAGTGATTAGCTTCTATGAAAGAAGTAGAGTGGAAGAAGGTGGATCGGTATGCCAATATCTCAATCAAGTTCATCAACTGCAATCGAGTTTGATTGGGAGCACGTTTCATGGTGGAGCTGCTGGATCGGCAGCAAAATCCACGGTTGCTCGTATGTGGCAAGTGCCCAAGGGGCACATGAGAAGAGCGATAAAGGTGCGTGAAGGTGGAAAGATGAAGTCGATGAGGCACGAGAAGCGGTAGAGCTATGATGAAGATGAGATAACGAAGTGAGGATGGTTTGATTCGACGTTTGAAGCCTCAGTGGAGATTGTTGGAGTAGCCTTCAAACTGTGCACAGTTTGGGTGCTCAGACCGGTCGGGCGACCGGTTTGAAGGTTTGCAGTGAGGCCACTAGACAGATTCCATATGCCTTAGACCGGTTGGGTGACTGGTTTGCAGGGGGCTCCGATTGGTCGGGCGACCGATCGGGGTATGGTTGGACGGAAGGAATCTAGAAGTTTCTTATTGTAAGTCGGTCTCTTGCGTGATTTTGCGCAAGAGGTTTCTAATTTCAGTTTTATGCCGATTTAAGGGGTGTAATGCGGAATTAAGAGTTTTTGCCATTGGGGCCATGTTTCCTAGATGGATTGAGAGGGTTCTAGGGTAAGAGAAAGAGCTTGGGGAAAGCTTGGGATTCTTTAGGATAAAGAAAAGGACTGTGCTTGTCCGTTTCATGTGAGAATAAGCTTTAGGTAGCTCGGGAATTTTTCTTGTGGGCGTTTTGTTTTTTCATTCTCTGTAAACTTCTGTTAATCATAGTGAATCACTTTGAGCTGTGATTTTTTACCTGTTGAGGGGTTTTTCCACGTAAAATCAGATTGTCTCTTGTGCTTGAATGCTTGCATGGTGTGATTGCATTGTGTTTCTCATTTGATCACATATTTTAATGTGTGTTGTTTAGCTTCCGCTTTCGCTATCGGCGCCCCTATTCCCAACACAACCTTCCCCATATAAATTGGCAATCTGTTCTAAAAAAGAGGCAAGTGGGTTAGAATAAGGGGAGAGATGGAGAAAAGAATCAGCCATAAAATGTAAAAGAAAAAGGAGAAGGAGAGAGAAAAGAGAAAGTTTATACTTTCATCAACTCGGATTGATTACTAGTAGTGTTTGAATTAGAGATATCAAATCATCTTTTTCATCAACATGTGTCGAATCTCTCACTTTTCCTCTCATGTCTCAAGGCATGAAGTTGTATTTACTTTCTTTTCACAATAACATTTTCTTTTAATTTCTCGTTTCATACTACAATCAAGATTGATGTTGAGCACCATGTTTCCACAATCGTGATACGCAATGATTTATTTAAGCTTTTTTTTATTATTATTATCTTTGAGGTCTAATGTTCGCTCGCTTCAAGTGCAAGGCTTGCGATGTAGTAATAAACCAATTACCGAGGTCGATCCACAGGGAATTAGGGTAAACCAATTCAAACTATTCTAGGCCACTTTAAATTCAACAATTTTGAAGTTTTGATTTTAAAAACTAAGTAAAAACAATAACTGTTGTAAAAATCTGATAATTTATGGAACTAAGGCCTCAAGGATCCACTTGTAGTAGTTTTATGTGAATTCATTCATCCAAGTATAAACACAACTATATTCGAAGTTCTATCTCTCATCTAGTTGGAAGATTAAGCATTCAAACATAAACAATCTCACTTAAGTCAAAAAATAAGATTATAGTTCTAATGAAGCACATAGAATTCAAACATGTAGCCTTCAAAGTAACAACCATGCCAAGAGAATATAGCATGCTTTAGGGTTACTACAATTCGAATCTAATCAATCCAAACATGATAATATCAGAGAATTACAAGGAACCCATGTCCAAAGCACATGAACTCTCATAAAACATCCAAAAATACCATCTTTATTCAAATTAGAACCTAAAAATCCAAACTTTAAGTAAAGGTACTTGAATTAAACAAATTCTACATGATAACTAGCTACAAGTTTCACCTTTTACCCTTAGTTAAGAGGTTCTAGCCGAGCATCATCATGCTACAATTAAAAACAACTAGAAAACATGAAAAAACTGGATTTGGGAGAGTTGTAGATGCTCCACGATGATCCTCTTCATCTCCCCCAAGTTCTCAAGCCTTCTATGATGCCTTAGGAATGAACCCTAAGTGTCCTTTTATAATAATGAAGCTCCACCGACTTAGAAACTTCCAGAATCCGCGTATTACTTACGCAACTGTAAACAGTTCTGATTGATGTTCTGATCGATCGAAAATTCTGTCAAGAGAGTGCAAAAGTTTTTAGTCCTGAATTCTAATTTTTTGATTGATCGGAACTAATTGTCGATCGATCGAAACTAATTCCGATTGATTGGAATTTCACTCAAGCAATATTTCAGGGCCATTTTTTGAACTTTCTGCGTTTTACTTTTTTGGCTCTACAGTTCTACACTATGATTTTTCTAGGCCATTTCAGGTCGTTAACTTGATTTTTCTAGGGCTTTTTCTTCACTTCTTTGGCTCATCAATGCTTGGTTTTCTAATCACTCAAAATCTTTAAATTAACAATAAATCTATGACACCTCTCTCTTTTACTTCCAAACACAAAACAAGCATAAGTCATTAACGTTAACAACTTAAACTATATGATTGTGCTATGAATTGGGGTTCAGATATGCATAATTCATGGCTCAACAAACCCCCCAACCAGCATTTTGCTAGTCTCGAGCAAATCATGCATGAAACGATTCACTTCTTTAAAATCACAACTCTCACTTTAAAACTATATTTTTATAAACTTCAAGACATATAAGCATAAAATTCAGAAAAACTTAGTGATAAGAAATTGAATTCCTAAACTCTCCAAACATAATAAATGTTTACATAGAATCTCCACTTATTGATTGACAAATAGAATAATCTAAACATTTATGATCTAGTGTGCATCGTGAAAGTTCATCTCATGAATTTTTAGAATTACCTTTTTCATAAATCCGTTAAAATAAGGATCTAAAAGTGTACAGATCAACTAATTGCCTATGACAAGAATTTGCCGTACCGTTCCTTCGACGACTTTCACACTACTTCCCATTTTCAGCTTTGGTTACGGGTAGACCATCCCCTAGTTGGTAATAGGTAGCCATTATTTAAAATTTCACAAATATTCAATGCATAATCATATTTTCATTCTCTTTTTCATATACATTTGATAGGATTTTTAGAAATCTCCATCTTTCGTTCTTTTCTCTTATTTCACATGAACAAGGATGGATAAAGTTCCCCAGCTTGGTTCCTTAACACCTTAGATCTTAGTTTAGCCAATCTACAAATCTACATAATCCTTTTAAACCATGATAATCGTGTAATGTGAACTAGACTCAAAAGTATTCAAATGTTCTATTGATCACATAAATAGCGGAATTCATATAGAAACTATTATATTTAAGATAATTTAGAGATTTCAAAATCATATCAATTCATCTCTCATCCTTTTATACTTATCGCATCCCAAGTGCATAGAAACAATAGTTTTCCAAAAGATTTTTGATGTTTTAAAAAAAATTAAAAAATTTCTACAAAAACCTTGCTCAAAATGTCACAATTCGCTAGATTCCAATCTCACCCCCAACCGAATCTTGCATTGTCCTCAATGTAAAAGATATGTAATCAACATTAACATGAGAGTAATGATAAAAATAAAAGAGGGTGAGTATGAGAGTACCTGAGTGAGTTGATTATGGGAATCTACCTCCGACATCTAAATCTACTAAAGTAGTAAAATTAAACAGAAAAAATAAACTAAACCTAATCTACTTTATACCTCCGTTAGACTAAGAGATCAATCATCCTGATATACAGGATCCTTCAGAATGATGGACTTATCCTCTGAATCAAATTTCTCAACGAATGGTTTAAGGCGTTGTCCGTTCACTTTAAAACACTTACCATTCGCCGAATTCTCTATCTCGATAGCCCCATGAGGAAAAACTTCTTTAACAATGTATGGGCCGGTTCATCGAGATCTCAATTTTTTTAAAAAAGATGAAGTCGGGAATTGTACAAGAGTACTTTTTGGCCTTCATGAAAATTTTTCTTGAAAATGTGTTTGTTATGAAAGACTTTCATCCTACTCTTGTAAATCCTCGAGTTCTCGTAAGCATCGTTCTGAATCTCGTCAAGCTCATTCAGTTGGAGTTTGTGAAGCGAGCTAGCCTTGTCAATGTCAAAGTTCAATGCTCAAATTGCCCAATAAGCTTTGTGTTCAAGTTTCACAGGCAAGTGACAAGCTTCCCATAGACAAGTCTATAGGGAGACATTCTAATGGGGGTTTTATAAGCAGTACGGTGAGCCCGAAGAGCATCGTCTAATCTTAGTGACCAATCTTTGCGATCTTGCTTCACCAGTTTTTTCCAAAATCTGTTTAATTTCCGATTGAAAATTTTAGCTTGCCCACTTGTTTGTGGGTGGTAGGGGGTACTCACTTTATGCCTAATGCCATATTTCTTCATTAAGGCTTCGAAAGGCCTATTGTAAAAGTGAGAGCCATCATCACTTATGATGGCTTGAGGCGTTCCAAATCTGGAAAGTATGTTTTCTTTAAGAAGCTTTAGAACCGTACGGCGATCGTTAGTTCTACATGGAATGGCCTCTATACACTTGGACACACAGTCTACGACAAGCAATATGTAGACACGTCCAAAAGATGAGGGGAATGGTCCCATGAAATCGATGCCCCAACAATCAAAGACTTCGAGATATTAAATTGGGTTGAGAGGCATCATATTCCGATGGGACAATCCTCCTAGCTTTTGACAATGTTCGCATGCTTTGCAAAACTCGTGGGTGTCTCTAAACAAGGTAGGCCAATAAAAACCACAATGTAGAATTTTTGCAGTAGTTTTCTTAGCGAAAAAATGACCCCCACATGCTTGACTATGACAAAAGGAGATGACAGAATTTTGTTCATCATCAGGGACACCTCTTAATTATTGATTTGGGCAATATTTAAAAAGTAATGGTTCATCTCAGAAAAATCTACACACTTCCTTTAGAAATTTTCGTTTATCCTGCGTAGTCTAATGAGTCGGCATTGAACCTATGGAAAGATAGTTTGCAATATCAGCGTACCACGGTGGATGCATAACAACGAAGAGTTGCTCATCAGAGAATGAGTCCTTAATAGGTGACTCGTTAATGGAATCGGGTAAAACTAGGAGGGATAGATAATCCGCCACTACATTCTTTACTCCCTTCTTATCTTTGATCTCTAGGTCAAATTCCTGAAGGAGTAAGATCTATCTAAGTAAGCGGGGCTTAGCATCCTTCTTAGAAAAAAGGAGTTTCAGTGCCGCATGATCTGTGTAGATGATAACCTTGAATCCTACCAAGTAAGGCCTAAATTTATCCAAGGCAAAAACAACGGCTAGGAGCTCTTTCTCCATAGTCGAGTAATTAACTTGGGCAGGATTCAAGGTCCTACTCGCATAGTAGATAACGTGGGGTTTCTTATCCCTCTTTTGGCCTAGCACCGCCCCAATAGTATAATCGCTAGCATCACACATCAACTCAAAAGGAACAGACCAATTCGGTGGTTGTATGATAGGAGTGGTTGTCAACATGTCCTTTAGCTTTAAAAAAGCTAATTAACATTTGGACACTCCACTCGAATTGATTTTTTTTGGAGAAGGTTATATAAAGGCCTGGAGATATGACTGAAATCCTTTATGAACCTTCTATAAAAACCGACTGTGTCCAAGAAAGGACCAGCACATCATGTATGCTTTTGGGTGGTGGTAGGTTAGCAATAATGTCGATTTTTGCTCGGTCTACCTCTATTCATTGGACGAGATGACATGTCCAAGGACTATCCCTCTTTATACCATAAAATGACACTTTTTTCAATTTAAAATAAGGTTCTTCTCCTCACACATTGTCAAGACTGAATACAAGTGATTGAGGCATTCATCGAATGTACAACCAAAAACAGAAAAATCATCCATGAATACCTCGAGAAACTCACCCACCATGACCGAGAAAATACTTAACATGATTGTTGAAATGTGGCGGGTGTATTACATAGTCCGAATGGCATCATTCAATATGCGAAGGTGCTGAAAGGGCATGTAAATGTAGTCTTCTCTTAGAATTCCGGGGCTATCTCAATTTGGTTGTAACCAGAATATCCATTTAGGAAGCAATAATAAGATGACCCGCTAACCTTTCCAAAATTTAATCTATGAATGGGAGAGTGAAGTGGTCTTTCCTAGTGACCGTGTTTAGCTTTCGATAATCTATGCACATACGCCAACCGGTGGTCACTCTAGTCGGTATAAGCTCATTGTTGGCGTTCTCTACAATGGTAATACCAGACTTCTTAGGGACAACTTGGGTAGGACTCACCCATTGGCTATCCGAGATGGGGTAGATGATACCCACATCTAGTAGCTTTAACATCTCGCCTTTGTCAACCTTTATCATGTTTGGATTTAACCTCTTTTGAGGTTGTCTAGTCATTTTTACATTTTCTTCGAGGTGTATACGGTGAGTACATACCGAAGAGTCTATCCCTTTGAGGTCTGCTATTGTCCACCCTATGGCTTCCTTATGTTCTTTGAGTAGCTCAATTAACTTAAACTCTTGGTCTTTTCCTAGGTGAGAGGCTATGACAACCAGGAATGTTTTCTCTTGACCTAAATATATATATTTAAGCTCGGATGACAATGATTTAAGGTCAAGCTTTAGCAGTTTGATATTAGACGGTAGAGGCTTTAATGTGGTTGGTGGCAATTTTTCAAAATGAGGCCTCCACCGGCTAGTATTTACTACCAGTTTCTCACTACTCAATGCTTGCACAATATCACATAAGATAGGATCTTTAGAATTTTCAAAGTGTGCCAAGCATGTCTCCAAATTTTCGAGTGGTTCAAGTTGGAGGAGCTCCTCTTCTTCAAAGGACTCGAGTATGTTTACCTCGAAGAGCTCATCATCCTCCTTATTCCTTTGTTTTTTGCATATGTGGAACACATTTACCTCCAATGTCATGTTCCCAAATGACAATTTCATCACCCCATTCTGACAATTTATAATTGCGTTTGATGTAGCTAAGAATGGGCGGACTAAAATCACCAGTATTTGAGTGCTAGTATCCATAACCGGTTGTGCGTCCAAGATAATGAAATCTACTGGGTAGTAGAATTTGTCAACTTGGACCAATATATCCTCAACCGTCCCTCTCGGTATACGAATGGATCTATCAGCGAGTTGCAATATGGTTTTAGTGGGTTTTAATTCACTAAGACCTAATTGCTCGTATACAGAGTATGGGATCAAATTTATGCTTGCCCCTAAATCTAGTAATGCACGCTCAATCCAGTAGTCACCAATGATACATGAGATTGTGGGACTATCGGGATTCTTATATTATGTAGGGGTCTTTTGGATGAGAATGGCACTCACTTGCTCATTCAAAAAGGTTTTTTGTTGCACATTATATTTGCGTTTGGATGTGCATAAGTCCTTTAGAAACTTGGCATAAGAGGGGATTTGTTTAATAGCATCAAGCATAGAATGCTGATATTGACTTGTCTAAAAATCTCTAAAATATCATGAGAGTTTGGGAGAGATTTTGGAGTAATCTCGAAGGGAATGATGCTATGGGCTTGTGAACGCGTTTCGTTTCTTGTGGGGCTAAGCTAGGTCCATCCTCATTCTCAGAAATTTCCTGATCATTAGGTTTGTCGGCCTTCACCGGAATAGATTTGTCTACTTGTTTACCACTTCTAAGAGTGGTGATGGATTTTGCTTGCTCCACATGTTGGTTGAGGATATTAGGGGTGCGTATTTCATGTGCTTGTTTAGGATTGGGCTGAGGTTGGGCCGGAAAGGTCCCTTCCCTAGCATTGAACCGTCCCTTAATATCATCAACCGACACTTTAAGCTTTTGGAACATTTGTTGATTTGATTGATTAATTTGCGTTTGCCCTTGCATAAACACCTTTAAAGTATCATCCATTGAGAATTGAGGTGGGGCCATGTTTTGCATGGGTGGCCTTCCTTGAGAATTGGTAGGATTGGTCGTGGGACCATTCCTCCAATTGAAATTTGGATGGTTCTTTTAAGTAGAGTTGTACGTGTTACCTAGTAGTCCATTAAAAGGGTTGATAACTATATGTGACATTTGATTGCTCTTGTAACACCTCTTGAAACGCAGGAATTGTAAGACAATCTTGCGTAGAGTGTACATTAGCGGCACAAATTCCGCACACGTTTTCAATAACTTCTGTGGACTTAGAAACTCTACTTAGTTCCATGGCCTCAACTTTTCTTGTGACGTTGGCTATTCTTGTGTTTACATCATCTAACTCCTTAAGAATGTAAATCCCTCCTTTCTCTTTTTGTTGAGGAGGCTTGAGGTTACTAGACTTGTCTGAGGTAACCCATGATTAGGCATTCTCGGCCAACTTGTCTAAGTAATTCCATGCTTTATCTGGATTTTTGCTCATGAACTCGCTATTGCACATCATCTCTACAAATTGGCGCATGTTGGAATTCAATCCATCATAAAAGAAGCTTATAATTCGCCAACTTTCGTAGCTATGATGTGGGCAAGTGAGTAAGAGGTCCTTAAACTTTTTCCAACTTTGAAATAATGACTCACCCTCTTTTCCCATAAAATTCATGATAGATCTTCGAAAGGTGTTAGTTTTATGAGCCGGGAAGAACTTTTTCAAGAATTCCTGGGTCATCTTAGTCCATGTCCCTATCGAATGTGGTCTAAGAGAGTGGAGCCAACCTTTGGCTCTTTCTTTCAATGAGAAGGGAAACAATCTAAGTTTGATGACATCCTCTAACACATTGTTGTATTGTAAAGTAGTAACAACCTCATCAAACTCTTTTAAGTGTAGATATGGGCTCTCAGAATCTAGCTCATGAAACTTAGGTAAAAGTTGAATAACCCCCCGGCTTTATATCAATGTTCCCCCCGTTGGTTGGTAAAACCACACATGAGGGTGTAGTCGTACGGGCCGGTTGTAAATAGTCACGTAAAGCTCTCATTGGAGGAGCATTGTATACCTCATTCTCTCCTACTCCCTCTTGATTCGCGTTTGTAGGGGGGGGGGGGGGGTTCCTTAAAGGTGTTTGATCCATACTCCCCAATGTTCTATGTATTTTCTAACTCGTCTATGGATGAAGAGTGGTCCAACTAAACCTCCTTCGGTTTGGAGACGATTTGTGTGGTCACATTCCCAATGGGACATAAACCACACAAATAAAAATCTGAATTAAATCCCAGATCCTAAAAACAAAATCTGGAAATAAAATTAAAATTCTAGTACAGCTAAAAACTGAGAATTGAAAGAGTTTAAGTTAGGAGGATGGTATCCGATTTACTTGAACTAGAAGAACTTCCTACAAAACATAACAGACTTTGTTAGTTCTATAATTCAGAAAAACTAGTCTTAGAAAATCAATAAACCCTAATTAATTATACTATATAGCTACTAAAATAATTTAGAACAGTTTAACCTAGATTCCCTGGCAATGACGCCAAAAACTTGTTCGCTCGCCTTAAGTGCAAGGCTTGCGATGTAGTAATAACTCGGTAAGATCAAGGTCGATCCACAGGGAATTAGGGTAAACTAATTCAAACCATTCTAGCAACTTCAAATTCAACAATTTTGAAGTTTGATTTTAAAAACTAAGTAAAAACAATAACTTTTGTAAAAATCTAGTAATTTATAGAACTAAGGCCTCAAGGATCCACTTGTAGTAGTTCCATGTGAATTCATTCGTCCAAGTATAAACACAACTAGATTCGAAGTTCTATCTCTCATTTATTTGGAAGATTAAGCATTCAAACCCAAACAATCCCACTTAAGTCAGAAAATAAGATTCTAGTTTTAATGAAGCTCATAGAATTCAAACATGCAGGCTTCGAAGTAACAACCATGCCAAGAGACTATGGCATGCTCTGGGGTTACTACAATTCGAATATAATAAATCCAAACATGATAATATCAGAGAATTGTAAGGAACCATGTTCGAAGCACATGAACTCTCATAAAACATCCAAAAATACCAACTTTATTCAAACTAGAACTGAAAAATCCAAACTTTAAGTAAAGGTATTTGAATTAAACAAATTCTACATGATAGCTAGTTACAAGCTTCACCTCTTAGCCTTAGCTAAGAGGTTCTAGCCGAGCATCATCATGCTACAACTAAAAGCAATGAAAAACAATTAGAAAACATGAAAAATCGAATTTAGGAGAGTTGTAAATGTTCCACGATGATCCTCTTCACCTCCCACAAGTTCCCAAGCCTTCTATGATGCATTAGGAACAAACCCTAGGTGTTCTTTTTATAATAATGAAGCTCCACCGACTTAGAAACTTTTAGAATCTGCGTATTACTTACGCAGCTGTAAACAGTTCTGATTGATGTTCCGATCGATCAGAATTAGTTCTGATCGATCGAAAATTCTGTCAAGAGAGTGTAAAAGTTTTTAGTCTTGAATTCTGATTTTTAGATTGATCGGAACCAATTCTGATCGATCAGAATTTCACTCCAGCAATATTTCAGGGCCATTTTCTGAACTTTCTTCATTTTGCTTTTCTGGTCCTGCAGTTTTGCACTATAATTTTTCTGGCCATTTCAGGTCATTAACTTGATTTCTCTAGGGCTTTTTCTTCACTTCTTTAGCTCATCAAAGCTTGGTCTTCTAATCACTCAAGCTGGAGCAAGATAGCCAAGCCGTTAATCGAAGGCGGGCTAGGCATAAGACGCCTGAAAGACGTTCTGAAGAGCTTGAGGCTCAAGTTGGGCTGGAGGATCAAGCACGCTCAAATCTAAAACCCATGGGCAGATTATGTCAGAAGTAGATACAGGGAGGACCTAAAGGGCGAGTCGGCCGCAGCTTCTTCTGCTCAGAGATCGTCGTTCTGGAAGGGTATTGTCAGGTTGTTCCCAAAGCTGGAGGCGAACGTAGCTTGGCTGATAGGGAGCGGGGAGATTAACCTTTGGGAAGAAAACTGGTCGGGTCTAGGCCCCCTCGCCTCCAAATGTATCCGCCCTCTGTCGCAGCAGTTGAAACAGCTGCAAGTCAAAGATCTGATTGGCACAGAAGGTATCAGGAGCAGCTCTCCGGCCCTGCAGGTGCTGCCGCAGCAAGTTATCTCCTTCATTCTGCATCAGGGCTTCTGCACGTCTCAATCTCCGGACTCCTGCATCTGGACCAGATCCCCTTCAGGGAACTTCACCACGTCCTCAGCGTGGAATCTGTGCAGGCAAGTAGGGGTGCGGAGGAGTTGGTCTGGGTGGGTGTGGCATGCGAAAACTCCGCCAAAAATTGCTGTCTTCATGTGGAAGCTGATCCACAAAGCCATCCCTGTGGACAATAGAGTTCAAGCAAAAGGTATATCCCTAGCCTCCAGATGCAGTTGCTGTGGCCCTCCAAGGACCCCCAGCGTGGAGACTCTGGAGCACCTATTTGTGGATGGTGGAATAGCTTCCATCGTCTGGAGTTTTTTCAGCCCTCTTATGGAGTTGTCCATCATCAGAGGTCAATCGCCGCTGGAAAGGGCATCGCAATGGTGGAGTGGGGCGTCCGCCAAGGATAGTTGGGGAATTATTACAGGCATTCTGCCGTCTATCATCATGTGGGAGATCTGGAAGGCGAGAAACGAGATCAAATACGAGGAGGTAGAGGCTGGTGAGGATAAGGTGATCCTCAGGATTAGATTCTGGCTGTCGCTCATAGCCAAGGATCTCCCTCCTCCGAAGTCGGCGAGCCGAGCAAAGCTTGAGGCCATCCAGGATCTGGGGCTCATCTTTCAAGCTGAGCGTAGAAGGAGTTCTAGCGCTGTCAAATGGGTGAGGCCTGTTGAGAGATGGATCAAGATCAACGTTGATGGATCGTCTAGAGGTAATCCGGGCCTGTCAGGGGGAGGCGGGGTTGGAAGAGACTCGAAGGGTGACTTCCTTTTTGCTTTTTCCAGTGGGTATGGGATAGGCTCTAATGGCATAGCGGAGCTCCGAGCTATCCAGGAAGGGCTTTGCCTAGGGGTGGAGCGGGGATTCATGAGAATAGTCATTGAAAGCGACTCCAAAAGCATGGTCGACGCGCTCGCCAAGAATAGGATCCCTTCTTGGAAGATGTGGTACTGGTGGGCTAGAATTCAAAATCTGAGCAAAGATAGGATCGTCAACTTCTCTTTCACTCCTAGAGAGGCAAATGCAGTTGCCGATTCGCTTGCAAAGGAGGGAAGCGATTCTCAAGCTAGCAGGTTCTTTGCGGAAGCCGCTCATCTTTCGGCCAAGGTCCGTGGTGAGCTGTTTATGGACCGTGTGGGGCTGGGCAATATTAGGACTGTTTTTTTGTAGCTTTTTGTAGTTGTCTGTATAGCCTATAGGATAGGTGGCTCGAGCCGGTTTTGTGGTCTCGGGCTGCCCACAGTCGAGTAGGCTTTGTTGCCGCCCTTTTTGCTTGGAATATAAATATATAGACATTTTTTGAAAAAAAAAATCCTTTAAATTGATAATAAATCCATGACATCTCTTTCTTTTACCTACAAACACAAACACAAAAATAAGCATAAGTCATTAACTTTAATAACTTAAACTATGCAATTGTGCTATTAATTGCTGTTCAGATATGCATAATTCATGGCTCAACATCTAAGTTGATGTTCCTCAATTTTAGTCTTGATAACAATAATTCTTTAAAGCTTTATATAAATACTAGAAAATTTTAAAATCGTCTAAAGTAAATACCGCATAAGTAGAGCGCTAGATAGTGAGCCAGACCCATGCATCCATCATCAAACCCATGCATCCATCCATCCATCATGGATGATCTTGATCGTAGCCATCAATTGTGAGAAGACAGATCAACCATTTTACATGCTTTCAATAAAAGCCAATTATCCCACAATCCCACATGTATCTGATGTAGGGGAAGATCCTTCGGATCGAGGGCAAGGATCGACGAATTTCTAATGGAGATGGATTAGAAAAAGATCAAGAAAGTCGATGGTCGATATCATTATCATGTTTCAGACGGCTAAAAGCCCGGTTGACCGGCCAAATTGGTTCAGAAATCTGGAGGACTTAGCCAAATTCAGCTGAAATTCAAGATTTCCAACTGTTTCTCGACGCTTTTGAGCTGTTAGCAATGTTGGGAACCTGACCACCCTTTCATGGGGTGCTCGAAATTCGCCAGATTTTCTCATTTACTTGTTGGACTATTTTTTAGTTCATGAGGTGCCCGACCACCCTTCACAGGGCGCCCGACCATGCGCGGACAGATGCACAAATTTTCATATTTGTTTCCGATTTTTTGTGATTCTTTCTTAATTTCTTTAGGATTATTTTCTAATACGTTTTAGGGTTTCTAGGGTTAGTTTTTCTCTATTTAAAGTTGCTTAAACTCATTTTATGCATGTTATCTTTGATTAGTACAATATTTGAGTTTATACTCTATTTTGCTTATGGATTCGAGTTATTCTTCGTGGATTCGAAGAAAAGGTCTCACGAATTCGAGATATCTTATCGTGGATTCGAGGAACATCGGTTGAGGAGTCCCGATAGATCCGTGGATTCAGATTAATTATCCCGTGAAAGAGACGGTGCTTGATCTCACCTCGTCTACGCTGCTCTAAGTTGGTAGTAGAGCGAGGATTCTACCTCGGATCGTTATCTCTTTACAAGAGTAAGGACAAAATCCTGTGGACATTGATCTAGGAATCCATCATCTTAAAGTGGCGGCTTTCGAGGCAATGCTTAAGATACTCCAGCAGAAGAATCATCAAGCTATGCAAGGGCTGCAAGTCGGATTCGATTGCAAAGCAGAATATCGCAAAAGCATGATTATTTATAGTAGAGATTTGGTAGAGGTCACTGTTCCTCGCCTCAATGGCCTGGGTCATGTCAACGACTGGCTATGTGAAGTGGAACGCTTCTTCAACCTTATGCAGATGGGCGAGGAGAAGAAAGCTCTGTACGTTGCATGCAAGTTAAAGAGCACTGTGTCGGTTTGGTGGAAATATGTTCAGTGCGATTGGAAGAAAGAGATGAAGGCACCGATATGCTCGTGGCTGTGGATGAAACGAAGGCTGTTGGAACAATTTGGATCCAATGATTATGAAGATAATGTATTATCCCAACAACCCTATAATTTATGGCATGAGCCTTATTTTTTTAAAACGGAGCCACAACTGACACCCAGCCCCATTAGAAGTGCACATGTTGTGCCTGTGAAAATGGAAGGCCATCAATAGTGCACATGTGCCATCAATAACGTTACTAATTTCATTTATGAAAGATTAGAAGGCATTGCAAGCTAGCTTGATTGAAGATGCGCTCAAGAAAAGCAACGAGGTTGAAGAGCCCTATCTCTTATATAAGGTGGAACAAAAGCCGAGGAAGAGTAGAACACACCAACCCCCGAAGTTACGATCGTGTTATTCATCAAATCTGAAGAGAAACTCGAGGATGAGTTTTTTTTAAGTGGGAGAGATTGATGTAGGGGAAGATCCTCTAGATTGTGGGCAAGGATCGATGACATTCCTAATGGAGATGGACCGAAAAAAGATTAAGAAAGTCGATGGTCGATGTCATGTTTCAGCCGGCTGAAAGTCTCGGTCAACGACCAAACTAGTTTAAAAATCTGGAGGACTTAGCCAAAATTCAGCTGAAATTCAGGATTCTTGACTGTTTCTCAACGCTTTTAAGCTATCGGCAATGTCGGACGCTCGACCATCCTTCACCGTGCGCTTGACCATGCGCAGATTTTCAGATTTGTTTTCGATATTTGGTGATTCTTTCCTAATTTCTTTAATATTCTTTCCAAATACGTTTTAGGGTTTCTAGGGTTAGTTTCTCTCTATTTAAGGTTGCTTAAACTTGTTTTTATGCGTGTTATCTTTAATTAATACAATATTTGAGTTTACACTCTATTTTGCTTGTGGATTCGAGTTATTCTTCGTGAATTCGAAGAAAAGGTCTCATGGATTTAAGAAATTCCCTTGTGGATTCGAGGAAAATCGATTGAGGAATCCTGATAGATCCGTGGATTTGGGTTAGTTATCTCGTGAGAGAGATGGTGCTCGATCTCACCCCGTCTACGCTGCGCTGTATCCCCACAGCTGAACACGTGGAGGAAAGCACAACATCCACGAAGTACACGGGTGTGCCCCAATGCATAATCAGTCAACCTGTAGAACAACTCAGCAAGAACCAAGGAGACAATACTCTGTTTACGCGTGGCTCATCCCAAAACCTCAAATAAAAGAGGAGTAAAAGATCAACGCCATTTGGAAAATAGTACCTCTGTAATTAGACAGAATATTTGCGCAACCCGTGAGTAAGCAAATCCTGGTACACTCTCAGGCCTAAGAAAGATGCCATATAGCACGTCCAGTGAGAATACCACGGCATCCTGACCACCAGCTGCAACATGTAAAAGGTAGGGAATCTTGAACCAGCCTTGAGGATTGATAGTCTTCAATGGGCGCTTCAGCAGAACATGTGGAATGCGATCCCATGCTAGACCAGTCAAATGCGTAAGCTCCTCTAAGGAAGGTCTCATCTCCATATCATTGAACAAAAAGAGGTTCAATGATGGGACCCGATCATTCAATACAATGCCACGCATCCTCTAGTCAATATCCACCCGGGCCATTTGGATAAGACTGCGAAAACCATACGACTCCAGCTCGCGAATCTCATAAGTTGAAAGCCTTCCAAGCCACTCTAGCAGTTGTGGTGAGCAAGAGCAATGAGGAAGCAGCTGACATGTTCGCATAGGAACCCCCTCGATGACAAAATACTTAAAAGTAACTATCGGCTCTTAAAAAATCGGAAGGTCAATTGACACAGGCTGGAAGAAACCTGGTACCCCAACGTCTCATGTATGAAGTCAACAAAGGCAGTCTCTGGATCTGAAACATCTTAGACAATGGCTATGTCTGATATTGTCGCCTCACTTTTTGTCATCGTCGCATCTACGGGTGGGTCACAAGGTAAGGCAGGCAGTCCAGAAGCGCTTAACCGCTCCTCAATAGCTTGGGAAGACTCCCCGACATCATAAGAAGAGTAGGCAAAGAACCAAGGGTTGAGAGGTATCTGGTGATCTCTGTCCAAAGCAGCAGGTTGGTTGTCTATGAAGATTGCACTGCACATCAAAGCATCAGGAAGAATTTGACTATCAGAGAATGCATTTGAACCGTAAAAAAAGCCCCCATGGCCCTAATCAAAGAATGCCCGATCCGTACTAATCAATCCCTCTGTAGGGAAAATGGGCATCCAATTGTCATCATGATCGATCAAAGGCATTATTTGGCCATTTGCACCATCCATCGTCAAAGGAAAGTGGTCAACGATCACACCAAGTCCATCCAAGCAAGTGTACCACTCATCTTGGCCATCATCAAGTGTATCCAATCTGTCAAAGGAATCGCACACCATGCACACCTTCCAAGTAAGAAATCAACCCATCAAAATCCGTCATGGCCCCATCTCCACCATCAATGATACTATCCATGTGGTCCACACTTGATGAATGCATAGCCTCACCCGTGGCCACTCTCCCAAGATCATTTATACAATCCAATCCTCTAACATGCAAGAACCCATTAAAATATGAAAATTCAACAATAAATCCATCAATGAGAGCATTCGAAGCCTCTCCAATCACCACATTCAAGCCACTACACCAAAATCGCAAACAAACGACGGACCAAGTTCGTCGTTTATCTATATTAACAACGGACTTATCCGTCGCATGGTCACTCGTTTTCAGTCGTTAATCATAAACGACGAATCAAATCCATCGGTAAATTACGACGGATATGGTTCGTCTTCCATAAACGACGGATCTTATCCATCTCAAAATCCAAAAGATCCCCCTTTCAGCAACGGATTCTATTCGTCGTTTTAAGAAATAACGACGGATTGAGTCCGTCGGTAACACTAGGTCTGTCGGTAATCTTATAACAGTATCGACAGATCTGGTCCGTCGTTAATTTTTTAATATTAAAAAAAAAAACCAGTGTGCATTTGTTGCATTTTGAATTTCTTACACCTGATATCATCAGTGCAGTAGAAACCAATTCAATACATAGACTAAACCAATAAAATGGAACTAACGTTTTCTAAGTCGCACATCCAACATTTATTGCATATTATATTTCTCACACGTTTTTTTTTAGTCCACAAATCAAAATATAAATTCATATCATCAACTATATTTTTGAGTCATATTCATCCACAGTGGGCCAGAACATACCAATGGTGTTGATGATTGAAACATGGGCCCCACTAGTAAGAACTGAAACTGTCTTATAACGCCTCCTTTCTAAGTCATTTGATACCTTGGCAGAGTATGAAGTTATATGCAGACACTCAACACTGAGCATGGCTGAGCCATTCTCAAAAGATATCAGATTGGTTGAACATTCCTAATCTCTGATCCATGGACACACATTTGTTGAAATAGGACCATTCCATATTTTTCTATTATAAGGGTCCAAAAAATATCCACTAATCCAGTGGTCAGACAATGAAAAAACTGCCACTTTGGGTTCATGACGCATGTAACCTGGGATCCTTTCTTCATTTGAACTACTCACATGCCACTTATGCAATTTTAAGTAATTTCTAAGTGCCTGCATATCATCCATCACACACTGCCAGAGTATCAAAGTGCTGACTAGGATTAATTCATATGAAAAGTGAAAATTGCCAGAATGGCGCTTTTACCAGCAAAACTTAATCGACAGGACATGAATAATATACAAAAGCATAAGAATGTCCATGTAGAGACTTGCCTGATGCCAAAGCTTTCAATTGACGCATTGGATGTGTGTTGGTCGCATTCGCTGTCTTCCTCATCAGCAATTTGTCATCGTCGTCAACAAGATTTGAATAATAAATGAAGTGGTTTGTTTCATGAGTCACGTACGGACCGAAATTGCGTCCAACAATGCAATGCCAGGTGGAGCGATGCTTCTTATCAAACTCCTCCTTGATGTTCTCAGCAATGTCCTTCTTGACGCTGTGCTTCTTGAATGCGGAGAGAATGCAGGCAATGGCTTCTTTCTGCATGTCGTCTTTCTGTCAGCGCTCTTTATAATCACTTTCCTTTCCTCTGAGGATAGTTTGGTGGAGGATGATGGCGAGGAAGCTGTTACTGCTCCTCCGCCTTTCCTGCTTTCCTCAGCCATCTCTGAGGATAGTTTTGTGGAGGATGATGGAGGATGGTGGAGAATTTCTTACACTTAATATCATCAAGATAGTAAAAACTAATTCAATACATCAACTCATACTAAACCAATAAAATGGAACTAACTGTTTTTAAGTCACACATCCAACATTTGCTGCATTTTGAATTTCTTACACCTGATATCGTTAAAATAGTATAAACTAATTCAATACATCAACCCAAACTAAAACAATAAAATGGAACTAAATATTTCTAAGTCACACATCCAACATTTGTTGCATTTTGAATTTCTTACACTTGATATCATCAAAATAGTAAAAACTAATTCAATACATCAACTCAAACTAAACCAATAAAATGGAACCGACTGTTTCTAAGTCACACATCCAACATTTCTAAGTCAAGCCAAACCTGCTGGATTGGTTGGATGTCCTGCATATATTATCATGGAACCCAATACACCCCTACCAACTTTACCGATCTTCTCCATGGCAAATGCCAACTGGTTCCGCCACAGTCGTTCTCTCTTGTAAATCTTCGAAAACACCTTTGATTGAAGATTCGTACGGCAAGAAGGAAAAAGAATATATATATATATATATATATATATATATATATATATATATATATATATATATATATATATATATATATATATATATATATATATTTGTGGTTGCACTGATAGAATCTACTATGACCGACTGCTTACGTATCCAAAAAGGTGGTTTGGGATCAAGCCACTACGTAGTTCTTTTAATCTTTAAATTATGTTAGTTCATGCATAAGCAGATGAATACTCATAACAAATCACGCTATAAAATTCATAACCAACCTTGATGACTTCATTTTCAAGTGATAGTTTTATTAACCGCTCTTTTATATATGGTTGTTTGCCTCTCATCCAACAACTTAGGCTGCAATTTTCACATTCATCAATCATATACGTAAGATAGCATTCGTTTACAGAATGCAGAGTAGAGATGAAAAGAGACTCTTCTGATCAATTGCCTCACCAGAATAATGGAGTGCCCTTGTTGTGCGAGCCATTGGAAATACCATTGATTCGAGTTCGCTAAGCAATTTCTTATCAACTTCTAGAACAACCATCTCTGAAATTAAAAAGTAGAGATGTCAAATTAGGATTATTATTATTATTTTTAAAAGTAACACTACCAGGGTTGAACTTTGGATCACTCATTGTCCATAAACAGATCAACATCAACCAATCCTACGGACACAGTAAAGAAACGACAAGGCGGTGGAACTACCCAACCCAGAAATACCCTCCAAATACCATCATCATGATGCAAAGGACTAGAGCTTTATCTCTAAAACAACCTTTGGTGCCATAAAGTAACCCGGCGGGATCTGCACACATTCATTCCAAAAATTACTTCAAAAAAACTCATTATTTTTCAAAAACCCAACTACATTACCATAGAAATAGGCATTTTCAATATCCAAACCAGAAAATTCCTGAAGCTGTACATATTGTGATCTCCCAATCTACAAGAATTCAGAGGAACGGTCAATCCAAGGTGGGGCAAAGCAAAGCAGTGGTCTGGATTACCGATTAATGAGGGACCCACTTGTCAGAATTGAAAATCCTGTGTATTTGTGCAATAAAAATGGGAGCGAATGATACAATTTCTATGTCCAAGCCATCCATCTGGTGGGCCAGTAAACAAATTTCTATCCAGATGGCCCACATGAAGATTATGCCAGCCTGGTTTTGCATCTTGGCATCCACACCATGCAACCCTAGAAGATAGACGGTAGAGAACCCCTGGCAGGTCTGATCAACGATAATCAACTTACAGCCTAACAAACTCATAGAAGACCCCTCGCGGATGTGTACTGATCCACAACAATGGCCCACCAGATGGGACACATGGATGAGTGGACCACTAAGAAGTCATAATAAGATCAGATACTGACCCTACTGAACTTAACATCAGGAATTCCATCTTTAAAGGAAACTTCACCCAAGGCATCTTCCAATTCCTGAGTCATTTTTACAACTTCACCGTCATGCACAGCTTAAAGTCAGCATGTGAGAGAATATTATGTTCCCCTGAACAAGGTATCCTCCATTGATAATATATATATATATATATATATATATATATATATATATATATATATATATATATATATATATTACGAGTTTTTTACTTCCATTCACATTTGCATAGACAAAGATAGAATACTATCATTGGCATTCTCAAATCACATTTCAAAACTTATGCCATAAAAAAGAGGGCTTCCCGTGAGGGGAGTGATTTGATAGTCATGCCTTCCCTGTCCTTTCAATAGCAATGAAAAGGGCTCTTGGTAGTTTCCCATGAGGGGAGTGAGTTGATACTCTTGCAGAGTATGACACTTGATATTCAATTTCTAAGAATTAAGAAATTGTGCACGTGGCATTTAAATGAAATTAAAACAAGTAATTATGTTACCCACCGTCTCTAAATCCAGAATAAGATTGGTTGAACCATCATAACCTCTGATTTGTGGACACTTCTGTTGAAATATGATGTTGGATTTTTTTTTTTTTAATTTTAACTATCTAATAATTGTCCACCAATCCGATAGTCAGACAGTTAAAAATGGTTGGCCCCCTGATTTAGTGATGCCCTTAATAGGCATTCAGTATATATATATATATACACACACACACACACAACAAAAATAGACAAAGTTAAGCATAAAATGCAGTTACTTCGAAATATTAAAAAGTAGAAATCTAACTGCTGGAAAATAATACAGTAACTAAGAATTCTATTACCATAATTCCAACAGAAGCTTCTGTTAAAAAACATAAACCCCAAGCTACTCCAAACCATTAATCTTATTCAAAAAACATAATCCCCAAGCTATTTTAAACCATTAATCTTATTCAAGAAATTAGAATCTTAACCATCAAACAGTTGATAATGACCAAGTAACCTTTTAAAATTATAAAAAAAATAGAAATTCTTTCCAAAATGCATGACTCCCTTTATAGGAGAGACCTTCAAAAAAAAATCCTCTCCCACGCCAAAGCTTACTTCCTTATGCTTCAAATCAGCATAACTCTTTTGACGACTCTACGCTGCTTTCAATCTAGCACGAGTCAAATCAATCTTCTCTAACGTATTCTGGATATACTCCGGGCTTAAAAATCTCTTCTCGCCCACTTCTGTCCAACAACTAGGAGATCTACATGGCCGACCGTACAAAGCTTCATACGGTGCCATGCCAATGCTAGCCTAGTAACTATTGTTATAGGCAAACTCAATAAGGTGTAAATAGTCTTCCCAGCTGTTGCTGTCGAACTCCAGGACACAAGCCCTCAACATATCTTCCAGAATTTGAATTAATAGCTCTGTCTACCCATCAGTCTGGGGGTGAAAAGCTGTATTGAATTTAAGCTAAGTGCCCAATGTAGTCTGAAGACTCTTCCAAAATCTAGACATGAATTTGGGATTGCAATTAGATACAATGGATACAGTGACTCCATGCAACGTAAGCACCCTCTGAATATAAAGCCTGGACAGATCATCTAAGGAGGACTTTTTCTTAATCAGGATAAAATGAGCGGATTTAGTCAGACGATCAACTATCACCCGAATAGCCTCATTTCCCTTCCTCGACTTTGGAAAACCTGACACGAAATCCATAGAAATATGCTCCCACTTCCATTTTGGAACCTCAAGCGGCTGAAGTTTTTCAGAAGGCTTTTGATGCTCAATCTTTACCTTCTAGAATACAATACACATGGCTACATATGCTGCGACATCTGTCTTCATGTTGTTCCACCAATATGCTCTCTTCAAATCTCGATACATCTTATTAACTCCTGGGTGAACAGACAACTTCGAACGATGTGCCACATCCATCACTTGCTTCTTCAATTCTTCATCATCTGATACACATAGGCGGCCTTGGAAACAAATACCACCATCTCTACCAACGGTCCACTTGGACTGCTGCTTCTCTACTCGGTTAATCTAGCTTGCAGCCAAACATCCTTCTTTTGAGCCTCAATAATGTCATCGACTAAAGCAAGTCGCATGACAATGCTGAGCAAAGTAGCTCGCTGGGACCCACGCTTCTTGAAATCCTTAAGCTCCCTTAGGAAGTTAGGCATCTCTCACTGCTGAAATGCAACATAAGCCAACACTCCCTTCGACTTCTTATTCAGAGCATCTGCCACTATAGTGGCCTTCCTAGGGTGGTATTGGAGAGTGAAATCATAATTTTTTAAAAACCCCATCCACCTATGCTACCTCATGTTTAAATTCTTTTGTGTGAATAGATACTTCAGGCTCTTATGGTATGAAGATAACTCAAACTTCTCTCTATAGAGGTAATGCCTCCAAATCTTCAAAGCAAAAACAATTGCTGCAAGTTCTAAGTCATGAGTTGGATAATTCTGCTCATGAGGTTTCAACTGATGAGAAGCATACACAATTACCTTGCCTTTCTGCATCAATACACAACTAAGGCCTTGATACGACGCATCACTATATACCACAAAATTCTCTCCTTCACCTAGGATGGTGAGGACCGGTGCTGAAGTCAAACGAGTCTTCAACTCTGAAAAAGCCTGATCGCACTCCTTGCTCCAAGCAAACTTCGTACCCTTATGAGTAAGGCGTGCAACGGTGTTGCAATGCTAGAAAATCCTTCAATAAATCGTCGATAGTATCCAACTAAGCCTAAGAAACTTTGAATATCTGTGGCGCTAGCAGGCTGCTTCCAATTTAACACTGCTTCCACTTCAGCTGGGTCTACAGAAATTCCCTGTTGCAAAATCACATGCCCCAAAAATTTGACCTCTAACTTTCAAAAATCACACTTCGAAAACTTTGCATACAACTGATGTTCTCTGAGCGTCTGCAACGTGATTCAGAGATGCTCTTCATGCTCTTCTCTAGACTTTGAATATATTAGGATATCATCGATAAAAACCATGATGAACTGATCCAAAAAAGGCTTGAACACTTTATTCATTAAGTCCATAAATATGGCTGGAGCATTTGTTAATCCAAAAGGCATCACTAAAAACTCATAGTTCCCATAACGAGTGCTAAAAGCTGTTTTAGGAATATCCGACTCCTTAATTCTCAGTTGATGATAACCGGATCTCAAATCAATCTTGGAAAAATACTGAGCACCACCTAGCTGATCAAATAAATCATCTATATGATGGAGAGGATATTTATTCTTGATCGTCATTGCATTCAATCGATGATAATCTATGCACAACCTCATTGACCCATCCTTTTTCTTCATAAACAAGACATGTGCTCCCCAAGGTGACACACTAAGGCGAATAAATCCACGCCTCAACAATTCTTCAATATGATCCTTGAGCTCTTTCATTTCTACTGGCGCCAAACGATACGAGGATGTATATATCAGAGCTATCCACGACACCAATTCGATAGAGAACTCGAGCTCATAAACTGGTGGCAACCCCGACACTTCACCAAATACATCTGCAAACTCACAGAACACTAGGATATCTGCCATTTCAATCTCTTGCACTTCTACTTCGAGCACTGAGAAAGCCCCACAAAATCACTTGCCCTTGTGATTCCCAAAAAGCCTAAAATTTGGCCTACCGGGAATGATAAGGGAAACCATCTTCCTCTTCAATCAATCTTGGCATTAAACTTTGCCAGCCAATCCATCCCGAGGATAATATCAAAATCATCCATTCCTATTACTATAAAATCAGCCAACATCTCATTGCCTTCGATCCTAATAGGGTAATTCCTACAAACACAGTTCAATGGCACGGAGTGGCCAAGAGGAGTTGCTACAACTAAACCATTTTCGATATGCATTGGTCCTAGACCTAATTCTCAAACTAAACTAACATATATAAATGAATGGGATGCGCCTAAATCAAATAATGCACGAACTGATAAAGACAGGATCTCGAACGTACCCTCTATAACCTGACCATATGCATTTATCTTTGGCTGCAATTGAGGCTCATAAGTCTCTAGTCCAGTAACTACATAAACTTTACCCTGAGCGGGCTTGTGCTGAATCTGGCCCTGCTACTATTCGATTTTCTGCTGACTGCGCTATTGAACTGGCTACTATGGCCTTCGATAGGTCTAAGTGCGCTGCTAACCTGACTGCACTGACTTTTGCTGTGAGGTAGGCTTCTGAACACTGGACTGCTGTGATGGCTGCATCTGAGGAGCTGGTGCTTTGCAAAATCTGGCAGTGTGACCTCGATTACCGCACCTGTAGCACTGAACGCTGAATAACGAAGGGGGCTGGGAAAGCTTGACTTGTACGTTTGACTTGAATTTCACCTTCTTCATCGGCCGTGATCCTTGCGATGCACTCGGGCGATGCTTGCTTGACGATGCTGCCCTCTTCTACTCAAACGACTTCTTAGCAGATTCATACTCTTGCTCTACCATGTATGCTTTGCTCACCACCTGTGAGTACATCGTCAGTTCGAAAGTCCTAACCCTTCCTCTGATCGACGCCCTAAGGCCTTGCTCAAAGTGCTTGGCCTTGGCTAAATCCTCTACTACAATATGAGGTGCAAAACGAGACTAGGTAATGAATCTCGCCTCATACTCAGCTACTAACTGATTCCCCTGCTCTATACGAGAAAACTCTGCTTCCCTTCGGTTCTTCATATTTTGGGGAAAGAATCGATCATAAAACCTCTTAGTGAACCTATCCCAAGTCCACACTATGCCAACCGGTGCTATCCTCTCTTTAGAATCCCACCACCTATTTGCTTCTCCTTCCAACTGAAATATCGCTAACTTAATCTCTAATACCAAGCTGTCACACCTCAAAATTCAGCACCCGAATATAGCACCTGAGTACGAATTTCTAAGCATGAAAAAATATATATAAATGAAAGAATGCACTACTTAAATACACACATTGATCTAAACCATTGAATCACTTACATTATTCATTCACAAATCCAAACCATTAACTAAAACTTAAACAAGTCTCTCAATCTCAAATAAAAATAAAGTCTCAAGTCTATTTATATCAACTAGTGAACTCAAAAGAAAATGAATTCATCTTCGGCCGCATTACCATCCTCCTCCACTTGTATTTTTATTTCATCAGTCTGCACCTTGTCTCCTGTGACTTCAATCTCGTCTCTATAATCTATGGTTCCTTAAGAAGGGTGAGCAAAACTATGCCCAACAAGTAGGAGTACCCACTACAATCCATTATATGATTAAGCATTCAATAATATTTCAACATGAACAACAATATAAAAGCATATAAAGCATTGAATAATTATAACAGTTCACATCTGAGATGATCAAGTACACCATGCTCACACGGTCCTCTCCCATGACAACAATAACATAACCAAACACTGGACAAACCATCCCACAATGAAAATGCATCACATGTAAATCAACCATATATGTGGCCTTTAACACAAGGACATCAATCAGGATTCACACATGTAAATTAACCATACACTGCTAGGCCTGCAAAGCAATGATACATGTAAATCAACCATATATTGCCACACCACATATATCAGTCATATGTGATAACATCTCAGTAATTCAACCATATGAGATGCCAAAAATCCACACACCAGCGATATACAGGTAACGTCCCACTGGATGAATATAACGGAATCACGTAAATCAACCATATGTGAACCTCATGCATGCAACACTTCACATCCACCACATCCCACACACAACCACAAACTTGACCAATATACCAAGACCATAACCCTGGGCAAGGACTCTCTCTCATGCCCCTACCCTGGACAACCTTGTAAGGACATTCTCACCACATATCACCTCTTTATGCACAACATCCCATGCGTACATACATTAATGATATAAGCATTTATAATATATAATTGAACAAGGAATTACAGTAAAATAGAGGAATTAAACATTCATCAAGAATACAACACTAGTTAAGCATATAAAGCACAAGATTACACAAGAAATAAGGTTAGGAATTTGATATTTTCATATCCTGGAATCTGATTCAATCAATACATCTCACTGCCCAGATTCTGTGGCAATTTAAATCAACCAAATTGGATCTGAAACGAGTAAGATATGCTCCGAACAACAAAACAATGCAAACAACACTCTCTGGCCATTCCAGCAGGCCGTCAGATCATCTGTCGATACCATCGGACCATCGGACCAAGCATTGTTGATTTCCTTTCGGTTTGTACAGCGGTGTCTACCACGCATACTCTTATTTTTCAGTATTTTAACATATAAAATAGCAACAAACGTACATAAAGTAATACATGTGATTATCAAAGCGTAGTCCACATCACAAGAGTTCAATTAATACATGTGAAACCAACATAGCATGATCAACACCATAAAACTAATCTAAAACACCTAGATTAATAAGGATACAATACATCTAACTGTAATCAATCATAGATCACATAGATCAGAATATTAATAATCATAATATCCACAGATCTGGCCATAAATAACCACATTTTCTATAGATCTGGCCATAAATATATATCCACAAATCAGATGATTGATTAGATGGATCCGAGATTCACAAGTTCAACGGATCAATACGTTTAATAACAAATGATTATGAATTGCACAGATCTAACCATCAATAATCTTAGATCAATCGATTGATGGGTTGGATGGATCTAATATACATGAGATCTAATGGATCACCACTCACAAGAATAGATCTACGCAAATCAAAATCTAAATAGGTCAAATCACACAAGGAGTTGGCGTGAGAAATTCCTTAAACTCACCGGTTTCGATGCTAGATCGAAGATTTTTTTACTGTAGGGACTGATATGGACGGCTATCTTTACCTTGGTTATGATCACACGATCACCATGATCACATGAACATCCCTCATTTTTCAATCAATGGTGAAGATGATGGACAATGAATGGCTAGGATTAAGATAATGAGGGTTTGAGAGAGAGTGTGGACGGCTGAAATGGATGGTATGGTTCTTTGGTGCACAATGGGGCTACGATGGGCATCATGGGAGTTAGGGTTTCTCTCGTAAACTCATATAGAGAGGTGTCTCTCCCGGAGTTTGATTTTAAATTGGAGAGATGGGTGTGAATGGTAATAATCAATGGGATAAATGAAGTTAAATTTGTTGTGGTCTTGTTGGGGTTCTCTTATATGATCAGAGACACTCATCATCCAAGGGTCCACTTCAATAAGTCAAGGCTAAATTTTGAGGTCGAATGACCAATAATCGGATGCACATTAGTCATAACTCTAAATGGATAGTCTAGGTTAGATCTGCAATAACTTGAGATCGGGCTTCCCTTTCAACGATCTGAAACCACCATGATGACAACCAAGAAAAGTTATTAAGATATGGTCGAACTTTGGTGGCGTCCACATAGACGATCCAATGTGATCAACATGGGCTAAAATGGTGGTAAACACTATGTTGTAAGACGGTTGTTATATAGAATCCTAATTTGATTTTTGGGAACTTCCTTGACTATTTTGCAACGCGATTAAATCAAGAATACAAATGATTGATCAAAACTGACCGCACAATACGTTAGCATAACCGTTGATTAAATAAGGGACTGGTAACTTCTTAAATCTCCTACCAGATTGGAATTTGAAAGGCCAAAACTACAATGGACGGTAGAAACGTCTAGTTTCAAGATTCTGAGAACATTGGTATGTAGGCAATCCTTAGAAACCTAAGGCACACAAAATTAGAATAGGGAAGGACAATTTACCACAAAGATGGATGATCCTTAATGAAATCAAAGGTCCTCTTTTACACATCTACGTAACAGAATCCAAGTGCTAAAGATTTTGAATTGGTACAATGCAATGTATAGAATTTCATACATCTCGGCCCACATAAATGAATCTAGGACCTACAAAAAAATTCGAACAAGTAGAACACTTAAGAATATGAAATAGAACGTCCACAAGTTGATTCACCTCGATCGGTGGTCCACACGACCCTATACGACAAATCTTCAATTCAACGGTCTCAAAGACTAATCCAGTGATGAAACTTCACATGGACAGCTAAAATGTTGTAACAAAGGGATGTGAAATGTTATACAGTTAACTAACACACAGATTGAGATAAATCACAGGGAGGTCTCCTTCACCATTGGTTTGGTATTGGAAGATAGTTTAACGGGTTGATTTAGTTTCGATTGGAACTTGGATGGTAACAAAGGATCCAGTAAACATGTTCTATCATACCAATGAATTAAAACTTAATTTAATCACATCAGCGTGCCACAATGATCAAAATACGAATACACAGCTAAGATCAGAGGATCTACGAACAAAATTTGGGTGATCAAGTTACGTCATTGGATTCTACATGACTCGCTCTACCACTCTATGATTCAGATCTAGTCCATAGATGAAACATACAATCATAATGAATTACTAAAGGTTATTCATATAGAAAAATAGGTTATAATTCCACTTTTCTACCCAATTATTCGAAGGAAACACATATCATGCACGTTGGTCACCCTCACACACATCAAGTTATTATTTTAATTTCAAAATTTTTTCTCTAGGTTTTCAATTAAATAATAGTGCCAAATAAATCACCAGAAAAATCACGGATATTACAGCGAGTGAGTGAGAAGAGTCTAGCTTTGGTATGGTCCAATTTAGCCAAGGTTCAAGCCTTTAAAGTAATCAAAGTTCCAATTCAAGCCGCTCAAGCTAGCCTACACGACACCCCGTCCATCAAGCCATTCATACATCTAGCCATTCATCTAGTTCATATCTAGCGTAGTGCAACACTCTTTATTCTTCCAACCCCTTGCTCATTGCATCTATTTAACATCACTTCTTCAAGCACTTGATTAGTCTTAGTGTATGCTCCATGGCTTACCGATCCAATCAGATCCTACCCATCAAAAACTCTGGCTGATTAGACTCACCATCATACCACATTTCATTACACTATGTTCGCCAATTATAACACCCTGTAGCACCTGGTTGGTTTGAATGTATTCTCTGCAGCTTGTCGATTTGATCGGACGCCGCCCATCAGAAACTCTAACCAATCAGATCCACCATCACACATTTATTCATATGTTTACTTTTCTTTGAGAATGTATGAGAATTGATCCTAACCTTCAAAGATCAGTCAGATTCAGTGAAATAGAGACCGTACATTTGTACGAACATAATTAGTGCCTAACACCTTCCTTCTCTATAACCGTGATCCCTTACCTCAAATCTCTGACCGCAGATCAAAAAGTTATTTTAGAGGAAGGCATCTTCGGATCCCCTTCTCTAACACATTTCTACAGGGTTTAGCCGATTGTAGATTCGAAGTAACTGGCTAGTGGCGACTCTAGTCTTTTATAAACCCTTTTCAAATACGCAAAAAAGCGCAAAAGCCCTTGAAAGAGGCGAACCCATGGAAGCGACAATTTGTGCAAAAAAAAAATGTGGATCCCAGCGTTCATAGACTCTCTGGACATATTTTGGCCATGTTCGGGCGACCGAACACTTGGGTCGATTGAATGACGATCGCGCGATTGTTTCACGCAATTTGCTAGGGTTATCAATGAGTCGGGCTTGGGGTAGGTCTTGGCTTGAATTTTGAACTGTTTTGGGCTGGGCCGTTTGGTCGGGCTTGTGTAAATTTCTAATTTTTCAGGCCTGAGCTCGGCCCATTGACACCCCTACATCTTGTGCATTTTATTTCTAATCTTGGCTTAAATGCTGTATAAGCATTGTTATAGTGAGATTAGGGTTAACACACACATTCTAGAGAGAGAGAGAGAGAGAGAGAGAGAGAGAGAGAGAGAGAGAAGAGTTTGAGAAGAGAGAGGAAGATCGAAGAGAGAGAGAAGAAACTCGGGTTCGTGAAGTTCATCCATGTCACCGGTTTTAATTCATAGCCTCTTCAAGGTCCTCATTGGTGAGATATCTTTGTTAATTATTCTCTTTTATTGTAATCCACCTAAGGGTGAAGATATTGGATCCGAGTGTTGTTATAAACT
The DNA here is from genome assembly GCA_003013855.2 of Liriodendron chinense. Lineage (NCBI taxonomy): Eukaryota > Viridiplantae > Streptophyta > Magnoliopsida > Magnoliales > Magnoliaceae > Liriodendron > Liriodendron chinense. Next base: position 1,970,207 of record PVNU02000998.1, read on the forward strand.
CGTGATCGTTCTGTAATACGCTTTACATAGTGGATTTGTTGACTGGACTAGGTTATGTTGTTTTACCTCTATTATTAGAGGGTTTTCCATGTAAAAAATTGTTATGTCGTGTATGGTGATTGTGTTTATTCATTTTAGATATTTGGGGGTGTTTCATACAACTTAAATATTCCATAATTCAGTAAGTTGGGGATTGCAAGATCCATTGGTTTGCTCCTATTAAATAATCTTTTTGGATTTGTGATTAGCCATGCCATACTTCAATTGAAAGTTTTGTTGCAACTAAAAGACCCCAACGTGAATATCATGATATTATTAAACCAATTTTAGAAATGCACCCTAAGCTATTAAATCAAGCAATTATCATGTGAGATTTCACGTGGATACAAATTTATTTGTAATGTGTAATTTGCATTTTTGAGGAAGGAATAGTGTAAAAGGTTCAATTAATTGCGCGAGGCATCCTGATCCGATGGGTGATGATTTTTCCACCATGGCTTGCTCCTATTAAATAGTCAATCTGGATTCATGATTAGCCATGCCATGTTTGAGTTAAAAGCTTTGGTGCAACTAAAAGCACCCTAAACATTCACATCATGATATTGTCAAATTAATTTTTAAAAAAATGTACCCTAATTATTAAATCAAATGTCTTCTGGAATTGGAACCGGAAAAAGCAGTCTCTCCCCACTGGTTTTTTACCATCCAATTGGGTGGCTTTGGCATGTTAAATGTAAACCATTGAGCCATTGATCGGATGGTTTATCATCATGCACGCGGTTTGTGCAATTTTCAAAACATTGACAATCAATGGCAGATCTGCAGATGAATAATCAACCTAGAGTCAGATTTTATGTGCGTGGCCCAATCACCTGCTTCTAGCAGAAAGTTCCTCTCTGCCGTGAAATTAATATAAAGGAAAAAAAAGGAAAAAGAAAAAATTAGAGAGAAAGACCTCTCAATAATTCTTCCTATACAGACTTTATAGAATAAGTCTATCCTACAATGCAGTATATGGAGGTACAATGTGACATAGGTCCCATACTCAATCCATCCATAAGGTTCTCTCCTTCGAGTTCACCATCATCCCAAAAATCACCCATTCCAAAAAATGGATGGATCACACCGCATGAGGAAATTGTGATGGAACATCTACCGGTAAACCTTTCAAATTGTTTGTGGGGGTTACCATCTAATCCATTTGGAAGATGCAGCCTACCAGTTTGAATGGGCACTCAAATCCATTCCAAAACTCCATTGGGCCACACCACGTGATTTTAGAAGTTTTAGGCGTGATTTTACATGGTGTAGCCTACGCGGATTGCCTGAGTTTGGCCCCAAGGAGAAAATGATAGGACATACATGATGGACAGATTCCACGTCCTGCACACACCATGGTGGGTCCCACACCCAGTTGGTGTAGAATAAGCTTATTCTACAAACTTTGTAGAGGAACCGGCCTCTTAAATGTTTGCATAAAAGTTTCATCTACCACCCAAACGCGGGATAAAATAAAAGATAATATAATACTGATCATACCTCAAATAGCAAACAACAACACAGAGAAATGGAACATCTTTGGGGAAGTTACCTAAACCACCCAACTGCTCCATCGTATACAATGGTTTAGATGTATTTCAGATAAGACAGCATTAATTATTTTTCTGGGGTTTATCAATTTCTAAGGAAAAGCACCATTTTACTCTTTTCCATCAAATAAATTGGGGTTTGGAGGACACTTGACCCTTTTGATCAATGAAAACACAAAAATGGGAGTGGGCCAGGCGTGGCACTTGGCCAATCATCACCAACTCGTAAGCTTTTCCCATATCAGTCGATGCCGAAACTGGGTTGTATATTTGTATTTCCTTGTATCGGTTGGGTTAATACAGCCACACTCTCCACCACTGAAACTAATACACATATCCAGTGACATGCACTGACACCGTAGTGGGATTTCACCACCTATGGGACTCGACCGCCAGACCTTGTGTTGAAACTCCTGGCAGTCTACCACCGAGGCAAGGACTCGAACCCCAATAGCGTTACATAGTTTGGTTGGTGGAAAGATTCGTCTCTCTTTCCTCATGAGTATGAACAAAAGAAATTAATAATGAAAGGGATGAATGATACAGCAAACCCACTTACAGGTGAACTAAGATCGCGTGGTCAATTTAATTGTCTTAAAATGGCCTTCCATGGTGGGACCCGCTTTATAAATGGTTTGGATGGCTACATCCAAAGATAGGCCATGCTATTGTTGTTGGAGCCTTCAATCTATGCTAAAATAGGGGTTGTCGGCCGGCTGGCTGGTCGCGTTACTGGTCGGCCACGTGAATTAACCCAAGATAGGACAACAGGTCTCTGGACAGTTTCAGGCATTTTTTACTGGCCGATGGGGACCGGTGACCAACCGAATTATGAGGTGCGTTAGGCTGATTTTGGGCTCCTCTCTAGACTGTTTTCTATTGTGTCGACTGGCCGATGATGGGGCTCGACCAGCCGACCCGACAGACTCTGTTTTGCATAGTTGCACGGTTTGTTTCTAATTTTGGTTATTTGACTATATAAGCCAGGTGTAATTGGGATTAGGGTTTTCTAATGCAAATCCAAGGGTTTGGAGAGAGTTTAGAGAGGGAGAGAGAGCTTGGGTTTTCTCTTCGGGGTCTTTATTTTTATTTGTTCTTCTCTTGTAACTTCTAAGATCATAGCGATATCGCTGTGTGCCGTGGTTTTTTTTCCAACAAGGGTTTTTCACGTAAAATCGGATTGTCTCTGCATGTGGATTTACTTGTGCATTTGTGTTTGCTTGTTTAGTTCTTCTATGTGCTTCCGTAAAGTTCCCAACAAGTAGTATCAAAGCATATATTAGGTAGCAGTTTTGAATCTGAAGACAATTATTATGGCATCCAGCATGAAATTCGACATAGAGAAATACTCTGGCAAAAGCAATTTCAAACTGTGAAAGGTGAAGATGGAAAGCCTTCTAATTTAGCAAGGGCTCGAAGAAGCACTTGAGAAGTGACAATAATTTATGTTAGAGGAAGATTGGAACAAACTCGATAAAAAGGCTAAGATCTCAATTCAATTGTGCCTAACGGATGACGTCCTCTATAACGTCACGAGGGAGAAGATAACGACTGATACATAGGCGAAACTAGCTAGGGAACTTCTATACGAAGAAGTCTTTAGAGAATCATTTGTATCTGATGCTTCAGTTATTCAACCTGAAGATAATGGAGGGGGCTGATGTTGAGGGCTACATCAATAATTTTAATAGGCTCATTTGTAAACTATTGGACGTAGGAGAACAGATGAAGGATGAATACTAGGCATGCATCTTGCTAAATTCTCTTTTGGATTCGTATAAGCCATTTAAGGACTCTTTGTGTGCAGGTAAGGAGACCGTAAATGTTGAGACTGTCATCTTAGCCCTCCAATCAAAGATGATAAGAAAGAAGAGCAGTGATGTGGGGCCTTCTTTAGAGATCCAAGTCGAGATCTAAATCTAAGGGTAGGGGAAAGGACAAGCTGAAGTGTTGGGCTTATAACATGACAGGGCACAAGAAACGGGATTATAAGAATCCAAAAAATAAGAAAGAGAAGACGGAAGAATCTTCAAGGAGGCCAATTCCACAGAATCATCTGAGGGCAGCAGTGATGTATGTGAGGTTTTGAGGATGTCGAAGTTAGAGTTTCACAGCGATGAGTGGCTCATGGTGTAAAGCCCCGAAATTTCGATTCTCATGGATAATATGATGGGTCGGGTTTTCGGGTGTTAACAGGAATGTGTTAGGGACAAACTCCCACACATTTACTTGATTTCATATATTAATGACATTCATAGCATAATGATGGAAATTAAAATTCTTATTCTATAGATTTCTACTCTACATTCTCAAACATATTGTCTAAAAATTCATATTAAGCAAATCGTTTCACTCTATATCTTCCCATGGAAGACTTATTATATGTTTGAACAAAAAATCAAAACTATTCTAAAGATTGAAAATAAATTAAATAAAGTACATCTTCAAGATGCCCTGGCTCCATCGTCCGCCATCTGCTGCCACGAACCTTCATATTCCTCACCTTGAAAATCGGGTTCATTTATTAGATTGTTACTTGCAATATCTGGGTTGGTGTTTTAAAATACCGTCCCAGGAGGACGTGAGTTGCTCGCGATCAACTCACTGAGGGTTACCCCCTAAGATTAGCACAATAATATCCAAGCATAATAATTATACCCAAACAAAATATACATGAGAAAATCTTATTTAATGCAATACATGATATGCATGCTTTGGATAAGGTACCCTGACTAAATGAGACAGGACTTATTTCATTCTTCTCACTAGCCACTAGTCACCAGAGGTTCTTGCTAGGAGGGGACTTATTCCACTCTTCCCACACACTCTAAAAACAACTAGTGAAATGAGATTAGCCAATACTTTCACTAGATATCGCACAACGAGAGTGTAGATACCCTACCTTCGACTGTAAAGCTGGTTGAGATAGTTGAATAAATGGAGGTCCATACCCCCAAACCCCATGTCCAAACCCAGGCAAACTCACCCTTGTAAGCCCCAATCCATAGCCCAGCTCAAGCCTGAACCCAGTCGATTCATCCTTAAACATCAGCCTGAAAAACCCCATAAGAAAAACCAGTCCAAAAATCTCCAAAAAGTCAAACTTGGTGAGAAAACCCGCTGAGTCAACTCACCGAGTCAACTCACCAGGTCAATCCAACCCTTGTACCCAGTCAACTCACCTTGTCAATCCATCTTTCAAACCCAGTCAACTCCCCTGGTTCCGAGCTACAATTTTAGAGTAGGTCCGAACCTCGAACCAATAACTTTTCTGCTTTAGGTTCGGGGGCCGTACGCTCTGAAGCTGGAGTAGAGAGTCCATACGGGTGGTCCCCTGGGGGCTGCTCAAGCTTATGTACGAGGTGTGCCACCCCCATAGCTATAAATACCCCATTCCCTCTCCTGTTTTATCATCCCTAAACAACCCAGAAAACCCAGAAAATCCGTGTCCATCTCCACCCCTTTAGCCCATTCCTCCACCAAGGAGAGCCCGAGTGAGAAGAGCCTAGCCCTGGGCAGGCCTACCTGACCCTAGTTCAAGCCTCTCAAGCTACCTAAGTCCCAATCTTAACCATTCGAAGTAAATCCTTGCGATACCTCCGTTCATCCAGTTATTCTTACACTAGCATCATCTCATTTGCATCTAGCACAGCTTAACATCTATTATTCTTCCAACCCCCTGCTTGTTATTCCACTACTGATCAGGTCTTAGCGTATGCTTTGAAGTTTGCTGGTTTGACCGGAATTCATTCATCAGAAACTTTGACCGATCAAATACACAGCATGCATCTCGCATAAAGCACCTTTCAGTTTGAGCGTATGCTTTGGGCTTACCTGTTAATGAAAACCTGCCCATCAGAAACTCTTACTGTTCAGACTCATATTTATGCATCATATCATTCATGAAAATGTATGATGATTAATTCAGACTTTCAAGTATTAGTTCGATTCTGTGAAGTAAAGACCGTACTTCGGTATGGGCAGAGTGGGTGCCTAACACTTTTGTAACCATGATCCCTTACATCAAATCTCTGACCACAGATCAAAATGAGTCATTTTAGAGGAAAGAATCTTTGGATTATCTTCTCTAACGTTTCTACAAGGTCTAGCCGACTGTAGATTCGAAGTAACTGGCTAGTGGCGACTCTAATCTTATACGAACTCATCCGAACATATCCAGTTTAACTTGACAACCGAAAAAGCCCTCGAGAACGAGGTGAGCCAGTGGCACAACGGTGATTCGCGCAACCCCTTTTTGAAAGGGAGGTCGAGAGCATGGAAAGGCGAGCGTCCACAGAATGACGACTATGCTGGGGATATGCTAGTCCCACTAGTCGTGATCCAACTTGAAAAACAGAATCCTTCCTGTACTTGAAAGTCAATAGTCCTCATACAATCTCATCTGCATAGCATTTTATCCATAAACAAAAAAAAAAAAAGAAAAAATCTAAAATTTAAAAAGAGTAGAATATATTCCTCACCATTGCTCCTCCTCGGGCTCAAGTCTTAAAAAACAACTTCCTTACTGTAGCATAATCCGTACCCGAGCTCAGCAAGCCATGTCCGACCACGAAGAAGAAGCTCACATCTTCCCTGCCCTCGACATGGCTGAAGCACAACCTCCAGTGCAACAACCAATTGAGAATACGTCAACCATGCAAGAATTGACACAAGGAATGAGAGCAATGCAAGAAATATTCTTACAATTCATGAAAGCACAAGCTACCGCAACAACCAACAATCAAGTTGGCCCAGTTCAGCAATCTCAACAGCCTTGCCGGGCCCTTCCGGCCTCCAGTTCAAATCAAGCACAACCGTCGGGGTCTGCCTAAGACTGTTGACAACAGGCATCTCAACCCTCTGTTGTGGGGCATCCTTCTCAATACGTTCCTGCGATGGCAAGACCATCTCAGAACATTCCTGTCGCAGGGACTTCCAGTCAACTTCTAGCTAATCTCGCAAGTAGCGATCTCAGTATGTTCTAGCACATCCCCGCCGATGGGACCCCTTTTCTCACTCAGCATGTCCCCGCCGATGGGACCTTTACTCAATTTCAGCACATCCCCGCCAATGGGATTTCAATTCAATTTCCAGCAGCAGGACAGCACTGGCGAATGCCCACAATGGGGTCAGTGTCTAGCTTACATCAATTAGCGGACAGTGGCGAATACCTAACGAGTGGGTCACTTTCCAACATCTCAGCCTCCTATAAACAGGAGCACTTTTCAATTCTAGCACATCCCTGTTGATGGGATTCCAGTTAATTTCCAGCAATCTTCAATTCAGCAAACTCCAGTTGATTTCCAACAAGTTCTAGTTCAACCCTCAATTCAATCTCTAGTTCAATTACAGTCATTTCAAGCACAAGTTCATCAGAATCCGATCCAATCATCAAGTCAAATTCAGCAACCCGCAATTGCTTTCCAGCAAGCCCATAGGGTCGAAGACATTGATCACTATGCCGAAGAAGAACGTGCCTTACTGTGAGAGGCACCAATTACTCGAGTAAATCATGCAGGACTGGACGAGCTGCGGGAGCAATTCCAGACTTTGCAAAATCAACTATAGCGACAACAGGGAATCGATCTACCTTCGACCAAGTTCAGAGACTTGTGTCCTTTTTCAGATGCTCAGATACCTCAAAACTTTGAGGTCCCAAAATTTGAAAGATACGACGGCAGCGGTTGTCCCACAGCAAACCTCAAGGCTTTTTGTGGAGAGTTGAGTGCAATCGCAGGAATAGAAAGAGTCCTCATTCGCTTGTTCCAAAAATCTCTGAAGGGTGATGCCCTAGACCGGTACACATCATTGGACTACCATCTCATTAGGACGTGGGAATAACTTTTACAGGCTTTTGTGGACAGGTTCACATACAATCTTAACATGACACCTAAGAGAGCTGACCTTGCAGCTCTCAGGCAAAGAAGTGACGAACATTGTCAACTTATGTGGGACGTTGGCTAGCTATGGCAGCTAGAATGCGGACACCCATCGACGACGAAGAATAAATCTCCATGATTGTTCATTCGACATATCCTAGCATATCTAGATATCTCATTTCGCATCCATATGCGAATTTCTCTCAGTTGATCCGTGCTGGAGAGCAAGTCGAAGTAAAAATCCACACAGGAACAATCTCCCCATGGCCTCACCAGGCCACTCCAGTCAAACGGAACAGAGTGGAAGGAAGACCTATTGGATATGGGAATGGAAACCGCAGCGGTTCTCCTCCTTGCCCAACAGAGGTAAACAACATCATCGCCACTACTCAAGGCAACCAATATGTTCCCCCACAGGGACGCCAACCATATCAGCAGAATTAGGCTCAGCATCAACCTCAGAGGTACCAACCGCAGCCACCCCCACCACAACCAAATCCTCAACCACAACCACAACCACCTTGATAGCTGCAGCAGTTCAGGGAGAACGGCCAATACTCATATCAGAATAGGTAGAATTACAAGGAGTTTAGGAAATTCACTCCTCTCACTTTGCCACTCAGTCAAGTCATGACTATGCTGGTACAAAAGCAGTTACTCACTCTGATGGCACTCAGGCCTCCTCCAAATCCTCTGCCTCTGAACTACTGAGAAAATGAATATTGTGCCTACCATGAAGGGCGTGGCCACACCACTGATCGATGCACGACTCTGAAGAATCTCATACAAAATCTGATTGACATCGCAAGATCGTCATCTCGGTCCCTGGAAATCCTCCAGCAGCTCCTACTAACATCCTTTAAAATCCTCTACCTCAGCATCCAACAGACCCTAGTTCGTCTCGCAGCCATGCCGTCAACAGCATAAAAGAAGGAGAGCGCCTTGATCGCTTCTTCTCCCCTATCCAGTCCATTCATGCTTACACTTATGGGCCAACAAATTCTCCTCCGATCTTGTAAGGGGTAAATCCCTTTCTTCCTTCGGTCTTCGAATTGTTAGCACTCGAAGGAGCACCTCCATATGATGTGCTAGTCGTCAAAGGTTTAGTCCATTTGTAAGAGGCACCTTACAATCATTCATGTTAGGAGCCAGTCATTCTGGAAGGAGCATAGTCATACATCGAGCCCGCATAGGAACCTGTCGTTTTGCAAGGGGCAACTTCAGCTCAGAAACAATGGAGGGATTATACTTATCAGCAGTAAGAACCCATTGTCTTAGAAGGGGCTCCTCCAGTCGAGCCAGTAATATTGCAAGGGGAAATCCTTGCTCCCGAGCCACAAAGATGTCCTGGAGGTGTGTCAATTACTCTGTAACAGCTGGGCTGAACAGAGAGACCCCTCGCCAGATCAAGAGGACCAGTGTTCATTCCATGGGAACCTCCCGCTCCAGGAACAGTCAAGCCAGGACCATGACCTTATGTGATCTACGAAGACAAGCCTCGATATTACCCCTTCAGCACAGGCAACAGTGTAGACTTCAAGTAAAAAGCTCCATATGAGGAAGACCTGGTACCCGCACCAGCATAGTTGTAAGAACCAGTGGTCCTGGAAAGCAAAGAAGAGGAAGATTACAAAGAAGTCCCGTGGCACTATTCAGAATGTGTAGAGGCAGGGAACATGAATCCCAATGGGCAATGCATCCGAAGAGATAATTAGAATAAAGGAGATCCCAAAGCACTCTCTTAAGCCTCGGCAATAAAAACGAAGCTGCATATGATGTTGCGACTCAGCTCAAGTTAATCCTTGCCCAGATCTCGGTATGGGAATTACTTTGCCCATCTCGCATACCCCGAGAAATGTTCGTCAAGACCTTGAGCGATGCCCACGTCTCCTTCGATACAGCACCTGAAATGATAGAATTGATGATCGGACAACTCCTGGCTCCGCGCCCCATCATCTTTATTGATAATGAGTTGCCACCAGAAGGACGTGACCATGGGCAATCCCTCAATATAGCCTTACGATATAATGACCTCTGTGTCCCGCTGGTCCTTCTCGATAATGGCTCAAGCTTAAATGTCTGCCCGCTTAAGACTGCGGAACGCCTGGGAATCAGTCCCTCCTCATTTCAACCCCGCACCATGTACGTTAGAGCATTTGACAACACCCACCGATTAGTGGAAGGAGAAGTCGACATAGAGGTACAGATAGGTCCAGAAGTCTCCACTATCACATTTCTAGATTCTGGATATATCAGCCTCTTTCAACATGTTGCTCGGACGACCTTGGCTGCACAAGGTTGGAGCCGTACCATCAACTTTCCATCGACGGGTGAAGTATATCTGTGGGAACCAATTGATCTCTGTCCATGCAGAGAAGGAGCTCATCATTCCTTCTAATGTTGTTGCCACTAAACCAGATATCCCCGTCATCGACATCCTACACTCTGAAGAAGACATCCCGTTTCATAGTTTCGAGTTCGAAATCGTGAACATTATCGCCAATCCAGAACCGATAAGTGCAAATCGTGTCGTTTCACCAGTAGAAAGTCTGAGTCTCAAGTACCGCATGAAGAATCATTTTAAGTTCAGAAAGATGCCGCTGGTATATAATCAACGCAAATGGGGACTCGAGTATAGGTCAGTCATCATGGACAAAAGAAAGAAAAAATTTTAGTGCTCACTGTTGAACCTCCAATTTATACATTGCATTGCCCATTACACTACATGGTTTGCATGATTTTCATGGTTTAAAGGCTTACCTAACACATGTTTTGTGATTACAAGGGATGAGAGCTGACTTCATTCAATTGGGATTAAAATAAAGCTTTTGGAGCTTTTGCATGAAGGACGAAAGAGAATCGAAGATAGAAGAAAGCAAGGAGAAGAGAAAGAAGGAAAGAAGAGAAGAAAAAGAAGAAAGAAGAACAATGTGAAGAGGGCTGACCGGTCTTGACCGGTCAGCCACAGTTGCTGATCAAAGGGAAAAAACAGGCCGACCGGTCTTGACCGGTCGGCCATGAACACTGGAAGCTGGACAAAGGAGCCCGACCGGTCATGATCGGTCGGCTGTATACACTGGACAAAGCAGAAACGATGCCCGACCGGTCATGACCGGTCGGGTAGGCACGCTGGACATGTTGGACAGGTCTGTCCGACCGGTCCTGACCGGTCGGCAGCACTCCCAGGAGTATTTGAAAAGCCAGTTCGACCGGTCACGACCGGTCGGCCCTGCGTAAGAGGATTCCTTTCTAAAGCTGGACTCCGAAAATTGCTGCGCAATGCGTAGTCTTCCGCAGAATCCGAAGCAAGGGAGGTTGCTTGCTATAAAAGGACACCTAGGGGCTCTTCCTAGGGTATCAGAGAGGCTAAGGAACGTGAGTTTGGAGAGTGAAGGCGATTGTGGAGCGGCTGCAACTCTCCTATTCGGGTTTTTCTGTTTTTATGCTTTATTTCAGAGTTTTTAGTTGTAGCATGACAATGCTCTGCTAGAACCTCTCAGCTAAGGCTGAGAGGTGAAGCTTGTAGCTTATTCCATGTTGATTTCAGTTTCATTCAAGTAATTTACATTCAAGTTTGGATTTTTGCATGGTTTAGTTCCAAAAAGTGATAGTTTGAGACGTTTTATCTGAGTTTATGTGCTCCGGACATGAATTCCTTTTAATTCTCTGAGATTATCATATTTGTTTATCTAAATTCGGATTATAGTAATCCTTGAGCAGGCCATAGACCAGAGACATGGCTATTACTCCGCAGGCTATAGTTTTGAGTTTTGTATTGATTGAATGGAACTAGAACTTGGAAGTTCAACTTGAATGTGATGGAATGTGTGTGAATGCTTTATTTTCCAACTAGATGAGAGATAGAACTTCAATTCTAGTTGTGTTCTCTACTTGGATTGACTGAATTGACATGGGATTGCTACAAGTGGATCCTTAAAAGCCTTAGTACTTTATATCTTTGATTTTTCATTAAGTTCCTGTTTTAAGTAAACATTCAATTGAAACTGATTTCGTTAAAAAACTGAGTTACTGGAGTGATTTAGGAGTTGTTACTATTTCCCTGTGGATCGACCTCGGTCTTACCGAGTTTTTATTACTACATCGCAGCCTTACACTTGAGGCGAGCGAACAAGTTTTTGGCGCCGCTGCCGGGGAATTAGATAACGGTTTTCGAATAGTTTCAGTGGCTGCAGAAGTAGCAGTAGATAGTTTTTCTGATTTTCTTAGAACTAACAAGTTTTTCTGTTTTGTAGGAATTTTTCTCTAGTTCAAGTGCATCAGGTGATACCTTTCTAACTTAGCTTCTGCAGAATTTTTTCAGATTAGTTTCAGATTTTAGTTTTCTAGGATAGGATTAGTTTCAGTTTCTAGTTGAGTGGTTTATGTCCCGTTGGGAACGTAATCACTCAAATCGTCTCCAATCTGAAGGTGGTTTAGTTGGACCATTGTCAGTCCATAGACGAGTCCGGAATTATCAAGAGCATTGTGAAAATTTGGGGAATATGGATCAAACACCTGTAAGGAGTCCTCGCCCCCCTACTCCAACTACAAACGCAAATCAGGAAGGAGTAGGAGAGAATGAGGTACAAAATGTTCCTCCAATGAGATCATTACGGGACTACCTACAACCTGCCCGTGCAATTACACCTTCTTGCATAGTTCTACCAGCAAACGGTGGAAACTTTGACATAAAACCGGGCGTAATTCAACTTTTACCTAAATTCCATAGGCTAGACTCTGACCGCCCATACTTACACTTGCAAGAATTTGAAGAAGTGTTGGCCACCTTGCATTACACCAACGTTTCCGACGATACTATCAGACTTAAACTCTTTCCCTTCACCTTGAAAGAAAGAGGCAAAGATTGGCTTCACTATCTTAGACCACACTCGATTGGGTCATGGGTTGAGATGAACCGGGAATTTTTGAAAAAGTTCTTCCCGGCTCATAAAACGAACACCCTTCGAAGAGCCATAATGAATTTTTCGGCTAAAGAGGGTGAATCTTTTTTCCAATGCTGGGAACGATTTAAGGAACTCCTGCTTGCTTGCCCACATCATGGCTATGAGAGTTGGCGAGTTATAAATTTTTTCAATGATGGATTAAGTTCCAATATGCGCCAATTTGTGGAAATGATGTGCAATGGCGAGTTTATGAGTAAAAATCCAGATGAGGCTTGGAGTTACTTGGACATGTTGGCTGAAAATGCCCAATCTTGGGATACTTCGGATAAACCCAAGAACTCCAAGCCCACTCAAGAGAAAGGAGGGATCTATGTCCTTAAAGAGGAAGATGACGTGAATGCAAGGATAGCCAACCTCACAAGGAAGGTTGAGGCCATGGAACTTAGCAAAAGTGGAGTTCCCAAGTCCAAGGAGGCTGTTGAAACCACATGTGGGATTTGCCTCACCGACTTACACGCTACGCAAGATTGTCCCACAATTCCTGCGTTTCAGGAAGTGCTACATGAGACAGCCAATGCCACATATGGTTATCAACGGCCTTTCAATGGACCGGTAGGTAATACATACAATGAGAGTTGGAAGAACCACCAGAATTTCAGTTGGAAGAATGCTCCTACGGGCAATCCTACCAACTCCCAAAGAGGGCCACCCATGCAAAATATGGCCCCACCTCAATTCTCATTGGAGGATACCTTGAAAATGTTTATGCAAGGGCAAGCGCAAATAAATGAATCGAATCAGCAAATGTTCCAAGAGCTTAAAGTCTCGGTTGATGAGATTAAGGGACGCTTAAATGCTAGGGAAGGGACCTTTCCGGCCCAACCTCAACCCAATCCAAAGCAAGTATATGAAGTGAGCATCCCTAATCCTTCCAACCAAAACATGGAGCAAGTTAAATCCATTACCACCCTTAGAAGTGGTAAACAAATTGACAAAACTATTCCGGTGAAGGCCGATGAGCCTAATGATCCGGTAAATTGTGAGGATGAAAATGGATCTAACTTAGCCCCACAACAACTGGAACGCATTTACAAGCCCGTAGCACCATTCCCTTCGAGATTGGTTGCCCCAAAATCTCTCCCAAATTCTCAAGATATTCTAGAGATTTTCAGACAAGTCAAGATCAATATCCCTTTGCTTGATGCCATCAAACAAATTCCCTCTTATGCCAAGTTTCTAAAAGACCTATGCACAACAAAACGCAAATATAATGTGCAGCAAAAGGCCTTCTTAACTGAGCAAGTTAGCGCCATCCTCACTCAAAAGACCCCCCTAAAATTCAAAGATCCCGGTAGTCCCACCGTCTCATGTATCATTGGAGATTACCGGATTGAACGTGCCTTGTTAGACTTGGGGGCGAGTGTGAACTTGATCCCATACTCGGTATATGAGCAATTGGGTCTTGGTGAATTAAAACCCACCAAAACCACATTGCAACTCGCTGATAGATCTATCCGTGTACTAAGGGGGATAGTTGAGGATGTTCTAGTCCAAGTTGACAAATTCTACTACCCGGTAGATTTTATAGTCTTGGACACACAACCGGTTTTGGATGCTAGCACCCAAATACCGGTAATATTAGGCCGCCCATTCCTTGCCACATCAAACGCAATCATCAATTGCCGGAATGGGGTGATGCAACTATCTTTTGGAAACATGACACTAGAGGTGAATGTGTTTCACTTGGGCAATAGACATAGGGATGTCGATGATGATGAGTTCTTCGATGTAAACATGCTTGAAACCTTTGAAGAAGAAGAACTCCTCCAACTTGAACCACTAGAAAGCTTGGAGACATGCTTAGCACACTTCATGGAACCTGAAGATCCCATCATTAGTGAAATTCTGCAAGCAGAAAGACCGGTAGTTGATACTAGCTGTTGGAGGCCCCATTTTGAAAAATTGCCACCAACCACATTAAGGCCTCTACCGTCTAACATCAAACCACTGAAGCTTGACCTCAAACCACTGCCATCCGAGCTTAAATATGTATATTTGGGTCAAGAGGAAACTTTCCCAGTTGTCATTGCCTCCCACCTAGAGAAAGACCAAGAGCTCAAGTTGATTGAGTTACTCAAAAAACACCGGGAAGCCATAGGTTGGACAATAGCGGATCTCAAAGGGATAGATCCTTCGGTTTGCACTCACCGTATACACCTTGAAGAAAATGCAAAAACGACTAGACAACCTCAAAGACGGCTAAATCCAAGCATGATGGAGGTTATCAAAGCCGAGGTGTTAAAGCTATTGGATGTGGGTATCATCTACCCCATTCAGATAGCCAATGGGTGAGTCCTACCCAAGTTGTCCCCAAGAAATCCGGTATTACCATCATTGAAAACGCCAACAACGAGCTTATACCGACTAGGGTGACCACCGGTTGGCGTATGTGCATTGATTATAGGAAGCTCAACACGGTTACTAGGAAAGACCACTTCCCTCTCCCATTTATGGATCAAATTTTGGAGAGGTTGGCAGGCCATTCCTATTATTGCTTCCTAGATGGCTATTCCGGATACAACCAAATTGAGATAGCTCCGGAAGACCAAGAGAAAACCACATTTACATGCCCGTTTGGTACCTTCGCTTACCGAAGGATGCCATTCGGGTTATGCAATGCACCTGCCACATTCCAACGATGCATGTTGAGTATTTTCTCGGACATGGTGGGTGAGTTTCTTGAGGTATTCATGGATGACTTTTCTGTTTTTGGTTGTACATTTGATGAGTGTCTCGAGCACTTGAAGTTGGTCTT
The DNA here is from genome assembly GCA_003013855.2 of Liriodendron chinense. Classification (NCBI taxonomy): domain Eukaryota; kingdom Viridiplantae; phylum Streptophyta; class Magnoliopsida; order Magnoliales; family Magnoliaceae; genus Liriodendron; species Liriodendron chinense. Next base: position 1,985,394 of record PVNU02000998.1, read on the forward strand.
GATGAGGTGTGAGGAAAAGTAACTTGTATTAAACTGGGAAAAGTGCCATTTCATGGTACAAAGAGGAATAGTCCTTGGACACATCATCTCGTCCAATGGAATAGAGGTAGACCGGGCGAAAATTGACATAATTTCCAATCTACCACCACCCAAAAGCATGCGCGATGTGCGGTCCTTCCTTGGACACGCCGGTTTCTATCGAAGGTTTATAAAGGACTTTAGTCACATCTCAAGGCCTTTATGCAACCTTCTACAAAAGGAGAACCAATTTGAGTGGAGTGTCGAATGTCAATTAGCTTTTTCAAAGCTAAAAGACATGTTGACAACCGCTCCTATCATGCAACCACCAGATTGGTCCATGCCTTTTGAGTTGATGTGCGATGCGAGCGATTTTGCTATTGGGGCGGTGTTAGGCCAAAAGAAAGATAAAAAGCCCCATGTCATCTACTACGCAAGTAGGACCTTGAATCCTGCCCAAGTTAATTATTCGACTACGGAGAAAGAGCTCCTAGCTGTCATTTTTGCCTTGGACAAATTCAGGCCATACTTGATAGGATCCAGAGCTATTGTGTATACGGATCATGCGGCGCTGAAATACCTTCTTTCTAAGAAGGATGCTAAGCCCCGCTTGCTTAGATGGATCCTACTCCTTCAAGAATTCGACTTGGAGATCAAAGATAAGAAGGGGATAGAAAATGTGGTGGCGGATCATTTATCCCGCCTAGTCCTACCAAATTCCATTGACGAGTCACCTATTGAGGACTCATTCCCTGATGAGTAACTCTTTGTTGCTATGCATCCACCATGGTACGCTGATATAGCCAATTATCTTTCCACAGGTGCGATGCCGACTCATTGGACTGCGCAAGACAAACGTAAATTTCTAAGGGAAGTGCGCAGATTTTTCTGGGATGAACCTCTATTGTTTAAATATTGCCCAGACCAAATTATAAGGAGATGCGTCCCCGATGATGAACACAATTCAGTCATCTCCTTTTGTCATGATCAAGCATGTGGGGGTCATTTTTCAGCCAAGAAAACAACTGCAAAAATTCTGCAGTGTGGTTTTTATTGGCCCACGTTATTTAAGGACACCCACGAGTTTTGCAAAGCGTGCGAGCGCTGCCAGAAGCTAGGAGGATTATCCCGTCGAAATATGATGCCTCTCACCCCAATTCAACATCTTGAAGTCTTTGACTGTTGGGGCATCGATTTCATGGGACCATTCCCCTCGTCTTTTGGACATGTCTATATTCTGCTTGCCGTAGACTATGTGTCTAAATGGATAGAGGCTATCCCATGTAGAACCAACGATCATCGTACGGTTCTCAAGTTCCTCAAAGAAAACATACTTTCTAGATTTGGGACGCCTCGAGCCATTATTAGTGATGGTGGTTCTCACTTTTGCAATAGACCTTTTGAAACTTTGATGAAGAAATATGGTATTAGGCACAAAGTGAGTACCCCATACCACCCACAAACAAGTGGGCAAGCTGAAATCTCCAATAGGGAAATCAAGCAGATTTTGGAAAAGACGGTGAGACCGGATCGCAAGGATTGGTCCCTAAGATTAGATGATGCACTTTGGGCTCACCGTACTACCTACAAGACACCCATTGGAATGTCCCCTTATAGACTTGTCTATGGGAAAGCTTGCCACTTGCCTGTGGAGATAGAACACAAAGCCTATTGGGCAATTCGGGCCTTAAATTTTGACATTGACAAGGCTAGCTCGCTTCGCAAACTTCAATTAAATGAGCTTGATGAGATCCGGAACGATGCATATGAGAATTCAAGAATTTACAAGAGCAAGATGAAGGCCTTTCATGACAAGCACATCTTAAGGAAATCTTTCCATGAAGGACAGAAAGTGCTCTTGTATAATGCCCGACTTCATCTTTTTCCGGGAAAATTACGATCTCGATGGACCGGCCCATATATTGTCAAAGAAGTTTTTCCTCATGGGGCTGTTGAGATTGAGAATGCAGCGAATGGTGACTGTTTCAAAGTTAATGGACAACGCCTTAAACCATTTGTTGAGAAATTTGATTCAGAGGACATGTCCATCTCCCTGAATGATCCTGTCTATCAGGATGGTTGATCTCCTAGTCTGATGGAGGTATAGCATAGGTAGGTTTAGTTTTGTTTTACTGTTTTAATAGGTTTTAGTTGTTGGGTTGGAGAATTCCATGAATCGCTCTCTCAGGTACTATTGTTCTCACTCTCTCATTGTTTACCATTGCTCTCATGTTCATGGTAATTGACTATCTTTTTACATTGAGGACAATGCAAGATTTGGTTGGGGGGTGAGATGAGATTCTTCATCTAGCATATTGCAATATTTCGAGCTCCATATGCACAAAATTTTTTCGAATTTTCTAACATCTCAAAACTCTTTTAGAAAATCTTGTTTCCATACATTTGAGATGCTATGAGTATAAGAAGAGGAGATACGAAGTGTGTGATGTTGTAGTTTTGAATTTCTCCCAACATAATGGTTTTATATGTTAGTTCCCCTATTGTTGTGATTGATAGAAAATTTGAACACCTTTACACTAAGTTCACATTACACGATTTTCATGAGTTGACAGGTTTATGTGATTTGTGGATTAGCTAGACTTTGATTTAAAGGTGTTGAGCAGCCAAGCCGGGGTATTTTGTCCATCCTTGTCCATGGGAAAATAATGGAAGATATGGATTTCTAAAAATCCTATCTAATTTAAAAGAAAAAGGAAAGAAATGATGAAATCAGGACGGAAAGAAAAATGGCGGAAAATTCCGAAAAGGGCTACCTATTACCAACCGGGGGATGGTCAAACCGTAACCAAAGCCGGAAATGGGACGTAGTGTGAAAGACGTCGGAAGGACGGTAAGGCAAATGCCTGTCATAGGCTTGCTGTTGCTCTGTGCACTTTAAAATCATTGGTTTACCTAATCTATGAAGAAGATGATCCCAGGAACTCATGAGATGAATTTTCACTATACACACTAGGTTGAATTTGTTCGAGTTCTTCTATTTATCAATCAATCAGCGGGAACTTCATGTAAACACTTCTTATGTTTTGAGAGTCCAAGGTTCAGCTTCTATCACCTAATTTCTCCAAATTTTATACTTGTACATCTTGGAGTTGGTAGAATCATGGTTTCTGGAAGAGAGTTGGGTTTGGAGGTTTGAAATTGTTTTCACGCATGTTTTGCTCGGGACTAGCAAAAAGCTGGTTGGGGGGTGTGTTGAACCTCCAATTTATACATTGCATTGCCCATTACACTACATGGTTTGCATGATTTTCATGGTTTAAAGGCTTACCTAACACATGTTTTGTGATTATAAGGGATGAGAGCGGACTTCATTCAATTGGGATTAAAAGAAAGCTTTTGGAGCTTTTGCATGAAGGATGAAAGAGAATCGAAGATAGAAGAAAGCAAGGAGAAGAGAAAGAAGGAAAGAAGAGAAGAAAAGAAAGAAAGAAGAACAATGTGAAGAGGGCTGACCGGTCTTGACAGGTCAGCCACAGTTGCTGATTAAAGGGAAAAAACAGGCCGACCGGTCTTGACCGGTCGGCCATGAACACTGGAAGCTGGACAAAGGAGCCCGACCGGTGATGACCGGTCGGCTGTATACACTGGACAAAGCAGAAACGATGCCCGACTGGTCATGACCGGTCGGGTAGGCACAATGGACATGTTGGACAGGTCTGTCCGACCGGTCTTGACCGGTCGGCAGCACTCCCTGGAGTATTTGAAAAGCCAGTCAGACCGGTCACGACCGGTCGGCCCTGCGTAAGAGGATTCCTTTCTAAAGCTGGACTCCGAAAATTGCTGCGCAATGCGTAGTCTTCCACAGAATCCGACGCAAGGGAGGTTGCTTGCTATAAAAGGACACCTAGGGGCTCTTCCTAGGGTATCAGAAAGGCTAAGGAACGTGAGTTTGGAGAGTGAAGGCGATTGTGGAGCGGCTGCAACTCTCCTATTCGGGTTTTTCTGTTTTTATGCTTTATTTCAGAGTTTTTAGTTGTAGCATGACAATGCTCGGCTAGAACCTCTCAGCTAAGGCTGAGAGGTGAAGCTTGTAGCTTATTCCATGTTGATTTCAGTTTCATTCAAGTAATTTACATTCAAGTTTGGATTTTTGCATGGTTTAGTTCCAAAAAGTGATAGTTTGAGACGTTTTATCTGAGTTTATGTGCTCCGGACATGAATTCCTTTTAATTCTCTGAGATTATCATATTTGTTTATCTAAATTCGGATTATAGTAATCCTTGAGCAGGCCATAGTCCAGAGACATGGCTGTTACTCCGCAGGCTATAGTTTTGAGTTTTGTATTGATTGAATGGAACTAGAACTTGGAAGTTCAACTTGAATGTGGTGGAATGTGTGTGAATGCTTTATTTTCCAACTAGATGAGAGATAGGACTTCAATTCTAGTTGTGTTCTCTACTTGGATTGACTGAATTGACATGGGATTGCTACAAGTGGATCCTTGAAAGCCTTAGTACTTTATATATCTGATTTTTCATTAAGTTCCTGTTTTAAGTAAACATTCAATTGAAACTGATTTCGTTAAAAAACTGAGTTACTGGAGTGATTTGGGAGTTGTTACTATTTCCCTGTGGATCAACCTCGGTCTTACCGAGTTTTTATTACTACATCGCAGCCTTACACTTGAGGCGAGCGAACACTCACCCATCCAATTCATCAGGCCAAGAGAGCCTTGCAGAGATCCAAGAAGAAATCTACCGATTGCACTATATAAAGGTCTCCCAATGAGACTAGCATGGGCCATGGCCTCCTATTTGATGGGACTGGATTCTCGAACCATCTAAGCCTCTAGAAGAAGAAGAAGAAGAAGAGGATATAGGCGAAAGAAAAGATCAAATACAGCAGCTTCAGGACAAAGGGCACAACTTGCCCACTTCAATCAACCAGGGGCACAACCTGCACACTTCGATTCCAGTCAACCAGGGGCACAACCTGCCCACTTCAATTCCAGTTAACCAGAGGCAAAACCTGCCCACTTCAATTCCAATCAACCAGGGGCACAACCTGCCCACTTTAATTCCAGTCAACCAGGGGCACAACCTGCCCGCTTCAATTCTAGTCAACCAGGGGCACAACTTGCCCATCTCAGCATCAATCAACAAGGGGCATAACTCAACCATCTCTGTGGAATTAACACCATCAACCATTAGCCAGGGGCAAAAGCAGCCCATCCATTGGACCAAGAAAGGGAAATGGCCAGCCCTAGATTGGTCCGATGTCTAGATTCCAAGCCTGTGTCTCGCCGTGGAACCAGATGAAATGCAATGCGAAGTAAGTGATCTGGGAGGGACTGAGTATGACTCATAGCTCGAACCCGACCAGCGAGAAATCATGGTTATTAGGCCAGACTGTGATTCTTCGCCCAAATCATCAACCCCCACCTCTCCAGGGGAATGAGTGTGGGGTCCTGTATGGTCATCTATTCCCTTAACTTCTGAATCAGCCAGAGAGTCATCTGAGGGCTCTGGCTTCCAAAAAAAATGCCAGTTTAAGCAGCGATAGGTACCCTAGGGCAAGCTGGGATCAATCATGGTTTGCAATGCCCGCTTGTTCAGGGTCCCTCAAAGTTCAAAAATTCAAAAAAATAAAAAACTTTCAAAAGCCAAAAACATTGAGCATTTCAAAAAATTCTCAAAAACCAAAAAGCATTTCATTTCTTGCATTCAATAATGTGACAAGTTCATCTGAAGAGTCGCATGGGTTTGAAGTTGAATCATATGATTTTGACATCGAATTAGACTTCGAACTCATGGGTCTGGACGAAGCTTAGGATGGGGAAGATGATGACCTGGCTCCCAAACTAGCGGATCTCCTCAAGAAGTTTAAATCTAAAGCCAATGTTGTAGCCGATGATTTTGAGGTAGTAAACTTGGGGACACTTGAGATCCCTAGGGAAGTACGCATTTGGAAATCGTTGCCACCAAAGATGAAACAGAGGATGATAGAGTTCCTAACTACAAGACTGTCCAACTTTGCATTCTCGTATGAAGATATGCTGGGACTCGATGAAAAGCTCGTTGTACATCATCTGCCAACCAAGCCAGATATAAAGCCAGTAAAGTAGAAACTATGAGGAATGAAGCCAGAATGGGCCCTGCAAGTTTGTGATGAAGTTATCAAACAGTACAATGCGGGATTCTTGGTAGTCTCCAACTACCCTGAATGGCTTGCTAACATCGTACCAGTACCAAGGAAGGATGGCAAGGTTCAATTGTTCATCGACTTTCAAGATCTCAACAAAGCCAGTCCTAAAGATGACTTCCCTTTGCTGCATATCGACACTCTAGTCGACAACACTGCAGGGTACAAGATCTTCTCATTCATCGATGGATTCTCAGGTAACAATCAGATGAAAATGGCCGTCGAAGATCGCGAAAAGACATCATTTATCACTCTATGGGGAGCATTCTGTTATAGGGTAATGCCGTTTGGTTTGAAGAACGGAGAAGCAACATATCAGCGAGCAATGACAGCATTATTCCACGATACGATTAACAAAGTATATGTGGACGATATGATCGTCAAATCTCTGATGATTGAAGGATACTTTGAAGATTTGAAGAAGTTATTCAACATGTTAGAAAAGTACAAGCTTCGTCTCAACCCTCAGAAATGTGTCTTCGGCTCAACTGAAGACAAACTCCTTGGCTTTATGGTGAGCGAGGATGGCATCAGGGTCGACGAGACTAAAACCAGAGCAATCATGAAGATGCCCCCTCCAAGAACTGAGAAAGAAATCCGTGGTTTCCTCGGAAGAATTCAATACATCAGTTGCTTCATCGCACAGCTCACACCTATCTGTGAACCCATATTCAAGCTCCTTTGGAAGAATGTTCCAAAAGAATGGAATGATGATTGCTAAGTCGCCTTCAACCGCATTAAGAAATATCACATGAATTCTTCAATTCTAGTATAGCCTACTCCCGGACGACCATTATTGTTATTGTTCGCTCCTCAAGTGTAAGGTTGCGATGTAGTAATAATTTGGTAGAGACCGAGATCATTCTCAAGGACTAATATAAGAATTCTCAAAATTTTTTCTAATAATCTCCAATTGAAATCAAACTACAATAATCTGTAATTGTGAATGTAGGAGAATAATCTGTAACTTGAGATGAAATTAACAATTTAAAGAAGCACTAGGGTGCCGAGGATCCACTTGTAGCGATCCTTGATGCATAACTTGCATTGGTTTCTCAATTACGCAACTAGAATCGAAATCAAATCCTATCTAGCCAGAGTATGGAGTGGTTAATTCAACAAAACAGTCTGTCCCATGTGTTGTTCATCAATATGATTCACTCAATTCAAGTTAGGACTTTAGCACACTGTTGAGCTCTTAATTGTGCATATTCTAACCCCAATTCATCACTCATTGTGCAAGGTTTGTATGGTTTGTAAGCTAATTCAATGCATGTTTTGTGACTACAGGATTGAGGGTGGACTCTACTCAATTGAAGACATAAAGAGCTCACTTGGGATCATTCTGATGAAGAATGTTTGAGGACCAAAGAAGAAAAGAAAGAAAGAACTAAAGAAGAGAAGAAAGCAGATGAAAGAAAGGAAGAAAATAAGAAGAAAATGAAGCTGACCGGTCGTGACCGGTCGGCCAAGGAAGCCAGACCGGTCAGTGACCGGTCAGCCATGTATGTTGGGCACTACTGAAGAGGACCGACCGGTCATGACCGGTCGGACATGCTTGCTGGACCAAGGATGAATAGGCCCGACCGGTCTTGACCGGTCGGGCATACTTGCTGGATTGACTCTCTATTGAGGCCGACCGGTCCTGCGTATGAACTTAGAAACTTCTAATTTCTTCCCGATTTTCTCTGCGCTGCGTAAGAGTTTCGCAAATTCCCGATTATTCCGACGTTGTGGAGCCTCCAGACTATAAGAGGACACCTAGGGATCATTCCTAGGGTATCCTAGAAGGGTTCAAGCGAGGTTGGAGGCTGTGGAAGTGAAGATTGGAGTTTCACAACTCCTTTTAGTTTGCTTTGCTGTTTTCATGTTTTTTGTAGTTGTTTCATGTTTCTTTGGATCATGAGCAGCTAAACCTCTTAGCTAGGGCTAAGAGGTGAAGCTTGTAGTGAATCCAAGATGTTTTAATTCGTAGTTAAGTGGTTTTAGTTTGGAATTCATGATTATGAACTAAGGTTTGAAGTTTATACAAGTTTTTAAGTAATTTTTCTTAGTCTTGTGATGACTTATGGATGTTTGGATGAATTACTTAACTTCTTAATTTGTTTGCAACGGTATAGACCTGTATGATCCGAGGAATCGGAGTGCGCTCTAGTACTAAGCTCTTCATAAAGGGACTTCAGGCCAAAGTTCTATTTTAGTTGATTTTCTGGAATATGTAAGGACTGTGCTGGTGATTTGAATCTAGTTCAAATCCTAATCTAACCTTGTCTTGTGAGAGGACTTGGGGATGGTTATGATGGAGAACTGGACATATAGGAAAGGGGAATGACCTATGCAATTGAGCATGCTCAGCTCAGCCTAGATTGAGTGAATCTTATGCATAGAACTTACATATTACAGATTGTTTGGTTTAACAGTTTTATCATCCGACTGGATGGACAGGAATGTCGATTCTAGTTGAGAGAATAAGAAACCACAGCGGATTGAACATCAAGGATTGCTACAAGTGGATCCTTGATACCCTAGTGCCCTCTTACAATTAATTACTTTCAATTTAATTTAGCTTTTGTTACTCACGTCAACTTCATACAACAATCTGATTAGTAGACTTCAATAGACACCTGTGGATGAATTTGTGAGATCCTACATAGTCCCTGTGGATCGACCTCGGTCTTACCGAGTTTATTACTACATCGCAACCCTACACTTGGGGAAGCGAACAAGTTTTTGGCGTCGCTGCCGGGGACCTTGACGGTTTTCACAAATTTCTGAAATTAGTATCTATTTAGGATTTTTTTTAGATTTTTAGAACTAACTTAGTTTATTTATTTGATTTTTTTTTCTTCTTTTCAGGGATTTCTAGGAAGCTGAAGAAGATACAAGAGTTTCAAGTGCGAATCAGGTTCTATCTTTCTAAACCTTACTCTTCTCCTTCTCCTATTCATTCCTATTCATCTCTTGTAGAGTGGGTGGAGATTCCTTTTGGATCTCTAAAAGGTCGGCCTTTTTGCCACCTGGATTCCTATTGGTCGGCTCTGCCGTCTTGGATCACCTTGTGCTCAGGGATTTTTTTTCTCATCTCTACTCCTCTTTCTCTTTTTTCTGCACTTTTTCTCAAAAGATTCAAAGAGTGGGTGGGATGTTCTCTGAACCCCTATTGACCAGGAGAAATCGGTCTCTATCCTTGTTTCTGGCCTAGCCATTGCAAGACACCTTGTGCTTCGGTCTTAGAGAAGAGTAAAGAAAAAGAAGGAAGAATTCTTTTTCCTTTTTGTTTCTTATTTTTGGTTTTGCATGCCACATTGGGCTCGGGATTCCAATAACCGACTCATAAGTAAAGGGGGGATAGTAGAAGGCATTGATAGAGAGCCACGTGTTAGGAGACATCTAGATTCTCCAATTTTATCTGAAAGTATGGCTGCAAATCAACCTAACCCGGTTCAAAATCAAACTGAAATAGGGGAGAATGTGGTTGAGAATGTTCCCCGACCTAGGACTTTACGTGATTTCTTGCAACCTGCAAGAACGAGCACTCCCTCATGCATAGTATTTCCACCAAATGCAGGGAATGTGGATTTGAAACCGGGAGTGATCAATCTTCTCCCTAAATTCCATGGTTTAGACAGATTAAGTGCCTATCAACACCTTAGGGAGTTTGATGAGGTAATCACCACCATGTACTTTGCAAATGTGACTGAAGATGTAGTAAGACTTAAATTCTTCCCTTTCACTCTTAAGGATAAAGCCAAGGGTTGGCTTTATGCATTGAGGCCAAGATCAATTGGGTCATGGAATGATATGCATAGAGAATTTATAAAAAAAATTCTTCCCTACTCACAAAACGAACATGCTTAAGCGCCTTATCATGAACTTTGCCCGAAAGGAGGATGAAACCTTTTCCCAATGTTGGGAGAGATTCAAGGACCTATTAAACGCATGCCCACATCATGGCTATGAAATTTGGCGGATTATAAGTTTTTTCTATGAAGGACTGATTCCATCTATGCGCCAATTTATAGAGATGATGTGTAATGGGGAGTTCATGAATAAGGAAGCTGATGAAGCATGGGATTATCTGGAAGAATTGGCTGAAAGTGCACAATCTTGGGACACATCTAAACCAACAAATTCCAAGACTGGCCAACAAAAAGAAAAGGGAGGAATGTATGTCTTATCAGAAGAAGATAGCATAAGTGCACGGTTGGCTAGCCTTACAAGAAAGGTCGAAGCCATGGAATTAAGGAAAGGAGAAACAATCAACTCCACTGAGGTTGAAACTGTTTGTGGAATTTGTGCTGGAAATCAACATGCTACACCAGATTGTCCCACAATTTCAGCAGTCCAAGGCATCTTACAAGAACAAACAAATGCCATAAACAGTTATCAACAGCAATATGGTGCTCCAAACTCAAACACGTATAATCCTAATTGGAAGAACCATCCCAACTTCAGTTGGAGGAATGAACCCACTGCAAATGCAAACAACACTCCAAAAGTATCACTAGAAGAGATGTTGGGTGCACTCGTATCGGTCCAGATTGAGTATAACAAGACCAATTCTCTAAAAATAGATGGGTTCATGCAAGAGCAATTGAAATTCAATCAAAATTCAAATCAAGCCATTAATGAATTGAAAACATCTCTGGCTAGAGTTAAAGCTCACCTTAGTGGTAGAGAGAAGGGCACACTTCCTGCTCAACCTCTTCCTAATCCAAGGACCCAGTATGAGATACAAGATGCAAGCTCATCCTCCCACCATACGGAACATGTCCAGGCTATCACCACTTTGAGAAGTGGGAAAGAAATTGACAAATCTAATCCGGTGAAGGCCCCAAAGCCTAAGGATCCGGAAATTTTCAAAGAGGATGATAGCCCAGACAATATTCCACAAGAGAAAGAACCGGAAAGGCAATACAAGCCGGTTGCCCCATTTCCACAAAGGTTGATTTCACCAAAACCTTTAGATAAAAATCTGGAGATTCTGGAAGTTTTTAAGCAGGTGAAGATCAACATCCCGCTGTTGGATGCAATAAAACAAATACCATCTTATGCCAAATTTTTAAAGGAATTATGTACAATCAAAAGGAAACATAACGTTCACAACAAAGTGCTTTTGGCTGAGAATTTGAGCGCCATCATCAAACAAGAGGTGCCCCAAAAATACAAGGATCCAGGTAGTCCAACCATCTCATGCATCATAGGAGACTGCCAGATTAAACAAGCCCTACTCGACTTGGGGGCAAGTGTGAATCTCATTCCATACTCGGTCTACGAACAACTCGGGTTAGGTGAATTGAAACCCACCAAAACCACACTCCAACTTGCTGATAGATCCATCCGGATACCGAGAGGAATGGTAGAGGATGTCCTAGTCCAAGTTGATAAATTCTATTACCCAGTAGATTTTATTGTCTTGGACACACATCCCGTGATAGGCACCGGTACTCAAATTCCCGTCATACTTGGACGACCATTTCTAGCTACCTCAAATGCCATTATCAATTGTAGAAATGGACTTGTACAAATGTCCTTTGGAAATATGACCCTTGAGCTTAACATATTTGAATTATGCAAACAACCACGGGAAGTTGATGATGATGTCCACGAATTAAACATGATCGAATCATTCGTGGAGGATACAGTCCCCTTATCACTATTTTCCAACCCTTTGGAGGCATGTATGGCCCACTCTCATGAGACAAATGATTACACAATACAAGAGATGGATGCCATTCTAGATGTGATGCTGGTGCTTGAGAATAAAAGATGGAGGGCCCCAATTGAACCTTTGCCTGTAAATGAGAACAAGGCCCTCCCATCCAACATCAAGGCACCAAAACTCAACCTAAAACCATTGCCAAGTGAGCTAAAGTATGTTTATTTAGGTCGAGATGAGACATATCCAGTGGTGATTTCTTCCCACTTGGATGAGGAACAAGAGAGTAGGCTAATAGCCACTCTATTAGAGCACAAGAGTGCCATTGGATGGTCAATTGCGGATCTCAAAGGCATAGACCCACTGATTTGTACTCACCGCATACACCTTGAGGAAAATGCAAAATCATCCCGGCAACCACAAAGGCGACTAAATCCAAACATGAAGGATGTGGTTAAGGCCGAAGTGGTGAAACTATTGGATGTAGGTATCATTTACCCAATATCTGATAGCCAATGGGTGAGCCCAACCCAAGTGGTGCCTAAGAAATCCGGAATAACCATCGTAGCCAATGCCAATAACGAACTCGTGCCAACTAGAGTCACTACTGGTTGGAGAATGTGCATTGACTACAGGAAGCTAAACACTGTCACGAGGAAAGACCACTTCCCCCTACCATTTGTTGATCAGATTTTAGAACGGTTGGCGGGTCATTCCCACTTTTGCTTCCTTGATGGCTGTTCAGGGTACAACCAAATAGAAATTGCCCGTGAAGACCAAGAAAAGACTACATTCACATGTCCATTCGGCACTTTCGCCTATCGACGGATGCCGTTTGGACTATGTAATGCCCCTGCCACCTTTCAGCGTTGTATGATGAGCATCTTTTCTGACATGGTGGGGACCATTCTCGAAGTCTTCATGGATGATTTTTCCGTATTCGGTTGTAGCTTTGATGAGTGCCTTGAGCACTTGAAATCTGTGTTAAAAAGATGTGAAGAGAAGAACCTAGTGCTCAATTGGGAAAAGTGTCACTTCATGGTTCAAAAAAGGAATTGTACTTGGTCACATCGTTTCACAAAATGGAATTGAGGTGGACAAAGCGAAAATTGATCTTATCTCTACCCTTCCACCACCCAAAAGCATACGAGATGTGCGGTCCTTTTTAGGACACGCAGGATTCTACAGAAGGTTCATAAAGGACTTCAGTTCACTCTCTCGCCCTTTATGTAACCTACTTCAAAAGGAAAATTCATTCGAGTGGAATGAAGAATGTCAAAAGGCCTTTAACACCCTTAAAGGTATGTTGACATGTGCCCCAATAATGCAACCACCTGATTGGAGCCTTCCTTTTGAGATTATGTGCGATGCTAGCAACTATGCTATTGGGGCCGTGTTAGGCCAAAGAAAAGATAAAAAGCCATGTGCCATCTACTATGCAAGTAGAACCCTAAACTCAGCCCAGGCAAACTACACTACCACTGAAAAGGAACTTTTAGCCGTAGTTTTTGCTTTGGAGAAGTTTAGATCCTACTTGATTGGATCCAAGATCATTATATTCACTGACCATGCCGCGCTTAAGTATCTGCTTTCTAAGAAGGATGCTAAACCACTGTTATTAAGATGGATCCTCCTACTCCAAGAATTCGACTTAGAAATACATGATAAGAAAGGAGTAGAGAATGTAGTAGCTGACCACCTCTCTCGACTTGTCCTCACTGATTCCCCTGAAACGACTGCAATCAATGACATGTTCCCTGATGAACAACTTTTTGCTGTTTCCCAATTGCCATGGTATGCGGACATTGCTAATTATCTTGCTACAGGTACAATTCCTACATATTGGAAAAAGCAAGATAAAGATAGATTCTTCTCGGAGGTACGGAAATTCCTATGGGACGACCCATACTTGTTCAAGTATTGTGTTGAGCTCATAATTGTGCATATTCTAACCCCAATTCATCACTCATTATGCATAATATACATGTTCAAAGGACCAAATTAATACATGATGTGTGATTGTAGGAACAAGATGGAGAGTTCACCATTTGAAGGCTAAATGAGGCTCCTTACAAGTATTGAAGACTATAGGATGAAACATAAAGAAGGATCAAAGAAGGACAAGCAAGAAGAAAAGAGAAAAGAAGAAAGAAAGAAAGAAAGAATGAAGAAAATGAAGCTGACTGGTCAAGATCGGTCAGCCACGCACATGGATTGATGGACTGCCCACGCCGACCGGTTATGACCGGTCGGCCATAGTGCTGAACTGATCAAGGAGTGCAGCCGACCGGTCAAGACCGGTCGGCCATTGCTGCTGTACCAAAAGATGCATGGACTGAATAAGCCCGACCGGTCATGACCGGTCGGGCATAGCTGCTGGAGAAAGCTTGAATAAGGCTGACCGGTCATGACCGGTCAGCCATGGTTGCTGAGACCTTGTGAAGACCTCCGACCGGTCATGACCGGTCTGACATAGTTGCTGGAAGAGCTGTTTATTGAGGCCGACCGGTCCAGACCGGTCGGCCATGCATGACAAGCACTATCTAAATTAGGATCTCCGAATTTCTCTGCGCAAGTGCGTAGTTTTACGCGAAATTTGGAATTCTCTTGCGTATTGGACTCCTCCAAGCTATAAAAGGACCTCTTCTCTTCATACCAGAGAGGCTACGACGTGGGGATTGCTGAGGAGACGGATTCTACTTCAGATTTCCTGTTTTAGTAGTTTTTCATGTTTTTAGAGGCTTTTAGTTCAAGGATGTTAGAGATGAACTAAAACCTCTTAGCTAGGGCTAAGAGGGGAAGCTTTTGATTCGTTTTTAATGGATTGATGCAACCTAGGTTTCCTTTTATGTTTTAATTGATGAATTTTAGTTCAATTTGAGTTTAATTCAAGTACTATGTTGGTTTCTACTTTGATCTCTTGATGACTCCGGGCTCATGTGATTCTTAGTGATCCTAGCATAGTATCTTAGCTTTTGAGCATTGTTTGTGCTTGTGTAATGCATTGATCTACCATCGACTCCGGGCATGGTAGACGCTTTGATTGCCTTGTATGCAATGGCCTGATTTTCATGTGGGAACTCATGCAACTGAAATTCTTATCTTTTATATAGAATCTGGAATAGTTGTTTAGTAACTGATTTTGATTTAATTAGAGTTCAAATCATGAGTTGTAATCAGGTCTAGTGACAGGACTTGGTGAAGGCTATGGTTATGAATCTCAACTAAATTGGAAAGAGGCTTGGCCTATACAATTGAGTGTGCCCAAGGCCTGAGCTTGGTTGTGGGAATCAAATCAGTTAATAAGCACCTATTTCAGATAATTGTGATTAATTGCTCTATATTCTGATCAGATAGAGATGGAAATCTGATTCTGATTGAGTTATATGAGACCTGGTTGTGTTGATGCATTGAAACATATCAAGAGTGGATCCTTGGCGCTCTAGTGACTTTTTAGATTGAATTTACCTTACCTATTCACTGTTTAAACTCAATTTCCTATTTTCCAGCTTTAGTTCTTAATAGGATCTTAATTACTAGTTGTTTTAGCTAAATTTTGAGAATACCCATACATAAATCTCTGTGGGAACGATACTGGGTCTTTCCGAATTATTACTACTTCGCAACCCTACACTTGGGGAGTGAACATATTGTCCCGATCAAATCATAAGGAGATGTGTCCCAGATGATGAGCAACAAGGTATCATCTCCTTCTGTCATTCTCAAGCATGTGGTGGTCACTTTTCGGCCAAAAAGACCACATCGATAATTCTGCAATGTGGGTTTTATTGGCCCACCATGTTCAAAGACACACATGAGTTTTGCAAAGCATGTGAACCTTGTCAGAAACTAGGTGGAATATCCCATAGAAATATGATGCCACTCAATCCCATCTTAATTATCGAAATTTTTTATTGTTGGGGCATCGATTTCATGGGCCCATTCCCATCTTCTTTTGGAAATGTATACATCTTGCTTGCCGTTGATTATGTTTCCAAATGGGTCGAGGCCATCCCTTGCCGGAATAATGACCATAAAACGGTCATTCGATTTTTAAAAGAAAATATTCTTTCCCGGTTTGGAACGCCTCGAGTCATCATAAGTGATGGAGGATCTCACTTTTGCAATCGCCCTTTTGCAGCCCTAATGAAGAAATATGGCGTTACACACAAAGTGAGCACCCCCTATCACCCACAAACTAGTGGACAAGCTGAGATATCCAATAGGGAGATTAAACACATTTTAGAGAAAACGGTGAATCCCGATCGCAAGGATTGGTCACTTCGACTGACCGATGCGCTTTGGGCTTACCGTACTGCCTTTAAAACCCCTATTGGAATGTCTCCCTATAGACTTGTCTATGGGAAGGCTTGTCACTTGCCTGTGGAGTTGGAACATAAGGCGTATTGGGCTATTAAGACAATGAATTTCAATTCTGACAAGGCAAGCTCGCTACGCAAACTTCAATTAAATGAACTTGCAGAAATCCGGAATGAAGCTTATGAGAATGCGAGAATTTACAAGGACAAGACGAAGATATTCCATGATAAGAATATTCTTCACAAGACATTCACGATCAATCAAAAAGTCCTCATGTATAATTCTCGCTTACATCTATTTCCGGGAAAATTGAGATCTCGATGGACCGGTCCCTACATTGTGCAAACTGTCTATCCGTATGGGACTGTCGAGCTATTGAATCCAAGGAATGGCAATATTTTTAAGGCAAATGGGCAGCGATTAAAGCCGTTCTTTGAAAATTTTCCTTCAGAAGGTATGTCCATACCCCTGAATGATCCTGTGTATCAGGATGATTGATCTCCTAGTCTGATGGAGGTATAGAGTAGTTAGGATTAGGATTTTGCTGCTTTTGTTTTCGTTTTCATAGGTTTGTTAGAAGGAGGAAGGTTTCCAATGTTCACTCTCTCAGGTAATATCATTCCTCACTCCCTGTTATTTTCAAATTGCTCTCATGTTTTGCTCATTGCGCATCTTTTACATTGAGGACAATGCAAGATTTGGTTGGGGGGTGTAGGACCGCTTGGATGAATCCAGCACTTTGCAACATCTCAAGCAATTATGTGGAAATTTTTCGATTTTTTTCAAAAATTCGAAACTCTTTTGGAAAACATTGGTTCTGTGCATTCCAGATGATATGAGCATAAGAGGAAGAGATATGAAGTGAATAGGGCTGGATGTCTGGAATCTCTCATTGCATAATGGTTTTATATGTGAACTCCCCTATTTTTGTGATTGATAGAAAATCTGAACACTTTTACACCGAGTTCACATTACACGATTTTCATGAGTTGAAGGGATTATGTGATTTATGGATTAGCTAGACTTTGAATTAAGGTATTGAGAAATCAGGCCGGGGTACTTTGTCCATCCTTGTCCATGGGAAAATAATGAAAGATATGGATTTTTAAAAATCCTATCTAATTTAAAAAGAAAAAGGAAAAGGAAGGATGAAATTGGGAATGTGGAAAAACGGTGGAAAATTCCGATTAGGGCTACCTACTACCAACCGGGGGATGGTCTACCCGTAACCAAAGCCGGAAATGGGACGTAGTGTGAAAGTCGTTGGAAGGACGGTAAGGCAAATTCCTGTCATTGGCTTGATGTGGCTCTATATACCTTGAGTTCAATAGTCTAGTTGATCTATGAAGAAGATAATCCTAGAAACTCGTGGAATGAATTTTCACTACCCACACTAGGATGAATTTGTTCAAGTCCCTCTATTTGTCAACCAATCAGTGGGAATCTCATATGAATGCCTATTATGCCTTGAGGATTTACGGTTCCAACCTTTGACGCCTAATCTTTCTGAATCTTACACTTATGAACCTTGGAATGTATAGAAGGATGGTTTCTGAAAGAGAGTTGAGTTTTTGAAGAATGAGATTAGCTTCACACATGTTTTGCTCGGGACTAGCAAAATGCTGGTTGGGGGGTGTGTTGAGCTCTTAATTGTGCATATTCTAACCCCAATTCATCACTCATTGTGCAAGGTTTGTATGGTTTGTAAGCTAATTCAATGCATGTTTTGTGACTACAGGATTGAGGGTGGACTCTACTCAATTGAAGACATAAAGAGCTCACTTGGGATCATTCTGATGAAGAATGTTTGAGGACCAAAGAAGAAAAGAAAGAAAGAACTAAAGAAGAGAAGAAAGCAGATGAAAGAAAGGAAGAAAATAAGAAGAAAATGAAGCTGACCGGTCGTGACCGGTCGGCCAAGGAAGCCAGACCGGTCAGTGACCGGTCAGCCATGTATGTTGGGCACTACTGAAGAGGACCGACTGGTCATGACCGGTCGGACATGCTTGCTGGACCAAGGATGAATAGGCCCGACCGGTCTTGACCGGTCGGGCATACTTGCTGGATTGACTCTCTATTGAGGCCGACCGGTCATGGCCCTGCGTATGAACTTAGAAACTTCTAATTTCTTCCCGATTTTCTTTGCGCTGCGTAAGAGTTTCGCAAATTCCCGATTATTCCGACGTTGTGGAGCCTCCAGACTATAAGAGGACACCTAGGGATCGTTCCTAGGGTATCCTAGAAGGGTTCAAGCGAGGTTGGAGGCTGTGGAAGTGAAGATTGGAGTTTCACAACTCCTTTTGGTTTGCTTTGCTGTTTTCATGTTTTTTGTAGTTGTTTCATGTTTCTTTGGATCATGAGCAGCTAAACCTCTTAGCTAGGGCTAAGAGGTGAAGCTTGTAGTGAATCCAAGATGTTTTAATTCGTAGTTAAGTGATTTTAGTTTGGAATTCATGATTATGAACTAAGGTTTGAAGTTTATACAAGTTTTTAAGTAATTTTTCTTAGTCTTGTGATGACTCATGGATGTTTGGATGAATTACTTAACTTCTTAATTTGTTTGCAACGGTATAGACCTGTATGATCCGAGGAATCGGAGTGCGCTCTAGTACTAAGCTCTTCATAAAGGGACTTCAGGCCAAAGTTCTATTTTAGTTGATTTTCTGGAATATGTAAGGACTGTGCTGGTGATTTGAATCTAGTTCAAATCCTAATCTAACCTTGTCTTGTGAGAGGACTTGGGGATGGTTATGATGGAGAACTGGACATATAGGAAAGGGGAATGACCTATGCAATTGAGCATGCTCAGCTCAGCCTAGATTGAGTGAATCTTATGCATAGAACTTACATATTACAGATTGTTTGGTTTAACAGTTTTATCATCCGACTGGACGGACAGGAATGTCGATTCTAGTTGAGAGAATAAGAAACCACAGCGGATTGAACATCAAGGATTGCTACAAGTGGATCCTTGATACCCTAGTGCCCTCTTACAATTAATTACTTTCAATTTAATTTAGCTTTTGTTACTCACATCAACTTCATACAACAATCTGATTAGTAGACTTCAATAGACACTTGTGGATGAATTTGTGAGATCCTACATAGTCCCTGTGGATCGACCTCGGTCTTACCGAGTTTATTACTACATCGCAACCCTACACTTGGGGAATCGAACACACACTCAATGTATAGGTCAATCCTAGTTCCAATAGCTAAGATCACAATCATAATAATCATCAAACCTTGTCACAAAGCTTAATTATATTATGATTTAAACTTCATCCAAATCATATAAATAAGCAATACATGTTTCAGACTTCTCATAAAAAGTAGAACTTTGGTTTTAAGTTCCCACATGAAGAACCAAGTCTAGAGTATCTTGAATCCGATTCCTCGGAGCGTACATGTCTAGATTTATGCAAAACAACTAAAAACTAAAGCAATTCTTCCAAACATCCATGAGTCATCATAAGATTAAGAAAAACTATTTAGAACTTTATTCAAACTCAACAAACCATTGTTCTTCAATAACAATCCAACTTGAAACTAATATAAACGAATTAAAACATCCTAGATCTACTGCAAGCTTCACCTCGTAGCCCTAGCTAAGAGGTTTAGCCGGCCATGCTAAAGAAAAACAGGAAAATTAATGAAAACATGAAGAACTAGAAGTAAAACTAAGAAGAGGAAGTATAGAACTCTAAAAACCAACTCTCACTATGATATATCTCTTCAGGATGCCTTAAGAATGAAGTGGAGGATCCCTTTTATAGCTTTCAAGCCCCCTCATCGCAGAAGATTCGAGATTTTGCATAGAATTTGTGCACTTGCGCAGCAAAAGTCAGAGCTGAAAACAACAGTTTCTATTCTGGTTGATTTTGCGATTGATTGACTGGGTTGAGCAATCAATCGATTGTGCTGGGCGATTAATCGTAGGTGTTGGGCGATGGATCGCATGGGACAAAAGTGTCCAATGACTTCACCAGGAAATTTCAAAATTTTAATGGTTTGGGCGACCAATCTCTGGAGCTGACCGATTGATTGATGGTGATGAGAGATCAATTGGTAGTGATGAGCGATTGATCGGAAAGGACACAAAGTGTTCAGAGAGTTTTTACAGCAAATTCGAATTTTTCATACTCTGAACGATTGATCGCCCGGGCTGAGCGATCAATTGGTGAGTCCCTTTTTTGTCCAACAATATATGCAGTGTGGCCGATCAATCTAACTGGCCAGGAGATCAATCGGTCACCCTGGTGATCAATCGGTCAGGCCAATCGATCAATCGGCCAGGGTGACTTTTCTTCTTTTCTTTTCTTCTCCTTGCTTCTTTTCTTCACTCTTTTTCTTACTTCTTTTCTTTAATCTTCAATACATATTAAGAGTGTCCTTTAATCCTCCTTTCAGTGAAGTCTTCTTCTCATCCTACAATCACAAAATCATTGCCTAAAATAAGTCCATAAGCATAGAAATTATGCAATATTAGTGATGAAATGGGGTTAGAATATGCACATTGAAGAGCTCAAGACACCCCCCAACCAGCATTTTGCCAGTCCCGAGCAAAACATGCGTAAAACGAGTTCACTTCTCTAAAACCCAACTCTCCTTTAGAAACTATGTTTCTATACACTCCAGGACGTGCAAGTGCAAAAATTGGGAAAACTTAGCGATAGAAGTTGAGACCTTAACCTTCTCAAAACATGACAAGTGTTCACATAGAATTCCCGCTTATTGATTGATAAGTAGAAGAATCCAAATAAATTTAACCTAGTGTGCAAAGAATGTTCATCTTATGAATTTTCAGGGTTAACTTCTTCATGAATTGGCTAGATTGGGGATCTGAGGGTGTATAGATCAACAACAAGCCTACGACAGAAATTTGCCTTACCGTCCTTCCGACGGCTTTCACACTACGTCCTATTTCCGGCTTTGGTTATGGGTAGACCATCCCCGGGTTTGTAATAGGTAACCCTTTTCAGAATTTTCCACCATATTTCCCATCATTTCTATATTTTCATCATTCCTTTCCTTTTTATCATATTAGATAGGATTTTTAGAAATCCATATCTTTTGTTATTTTCCCATGGACAAGGATGAACAAAGTACCCCAGCTTGGTTCCTCAACACCTCAAATGCAAAACTAGCTAAACCACAAGTCTACATAATCCCTTCAAATCATGAAAATCATGTAAAGTGAACTAGGTGTAGAAGTGTTTCAATTTTTTATCAATCACATAAATAGGGGAATTCTCATAGAAAACTGTTATCTTAAGAATATTTCAAGATGCTTAACATCACTCACATCGTATCTCTTTTTCTTATACTCGTATCATCCCGAATGCATAGAAACGAAGTTTTACAAAGGAGTTTTGAATTTTCAGAAAAAAGTGAAAAATTTTCTACATACCATTGTTGGAAATGTTACAAAACACTAGCTTCATCTAGAAGTCTCACCCCCCAACCAAATCAGGCATTGTCCTCAATGTAAGTAATATGCAATGAGCAAAATATGAGAGCAATGATAAAAAAAAAAGAGGAGTGAGGACTGAGCGTACGTGAGAGAGTAAGAGTTGGGATTCTACCTCCTTCTAACAACCTATAAAAAAATAAATGACGCAAAAAGCAACAAACTGCTAGTCCTAAACTATGCTATACCTCCATCAAACTAGGAGATCAAATATCCTGATAGTTAGAGGTATGGACATACCTTCTGAGGGAAAGTTATCAAAGAACGGCTTTAAACGCTGACCATTCACTTTAAAGATGTTGCTGTTCTTTGGATTCAATAACTCGACAGTCCTATATGGATAAACAGTTTTGACAATGAAGGGATCGGTCCATTGAGACCTCAATTTACCCGGAAATAGATGTAAGCGAGAGTTATACAAAAGGACCTTTTGATTGATCGTGAAAGTCTTACGAAGGATGTTCTTATCATGGAACACCTTCGTCTTTCCTTGTAGATTCTTGAATTCTCTTATGCCTCATTCTGGAGTTCGGCAAGTTCATTCAATTGAAGCTTGCGCAGCGAGCTTACTTTGTTAGAATCGAAATTCATCTTCTTAAGCGCCCAATATGTCCTATGTTCCAACTCCACCAACAAGTGACAAGCTTTCCCATAGATAAGTCTATAAGGAGACATTCCAATGGGGGTCTTGAAAGCTGTACGGTAAGCTAAGAGCGTGTCGGTATATAAGTCAAAGCGACCAATCCTTGTGATCGGGGTTTACGATTTTCTCGAGAATATGTTTAATTTTCTTGTTGGATATCTTGGCTTGTCCACTTGTTAGTGGTTGATAGGAAGTGCTCACCTTATGGTTAACGCCAAATTTGTTCATTAGTGCTCCAAATGGCCGATTACAAAAGTGAGACCCTCTGTCACTGATAATGACTCTAGGGGTTCCAAATCGAGAAAGAATGTTTTCTTTTAAGAAATGAATGACTGTTTTATGGTCATTAGTCCGGCAAGGAATTGCCTCGACCCATTTGGAAACTGTTGAACCTCCAATTTATACATTTGCCAACCCATTACATCACATTATATGCATGGTTTTTCATGTTTAAAAGCCCCATCTGATGCATGTTTTGTGATTGTAGGAATGAGAGCGACTTCACTCAATTGGAGGCCAAAAAGTGCAGATTTAGGAGCTTTTGAATGAAGGTCCAAGTAGGACCAAAGAAGGAAGAAGAAAGAGGGAGAAAAGAGAAGAAAGAAAGGAAGAAAATGAAGAAAAGAAAAGGCCCGACCGGTCATGACCAGTCGGCCAAGGGAGCCAGACTGGTCAAGACCGGTCGGCCACACTTCTGGAAGTCGCTGGACTAAGGGCCAGCCAAGTCCAACCGGTCAAGACCGGTGGTCTGTTTGCTCGCCTCAAGTGCAAGGCTGCGATGTAGTAATAATTCTCAGTAAGACTGAGGTCGATCCACAGGAAAAGAGGTAAACAATTCTAACTACTCTAATAACTAAAATCTAAGAAGTTTAGGAAAATAGTTTTTCACATAAAATAGAAAAATCTGAAAATAAGAAGAACTAGAGCATCAAGGATCCACTTGTAGTAGTCCAATGCCAATCCATTCATCCAAGCACAACACAATTAGATACAAAGTCCTATCTCTCATCTAATTGGACGATATAACATTCAAGCACAAATAATCCCACTTAAATCTGAAAATTAGATTTCTAGTTCTAATGAAGCACATAGAACTTGAACTTCTAGCCTTCGGAGTAACAGCCATGCCAAGAGACTATGGCATGCTCAAGGGTTACTACAATTTGAATTCAAACAATCCAATCATGGTAATCTCAGAGAATTGCAAGGAACTCATGTCCGGAGCACACAAATTCTCACAAAACTTCTAAAAAACCAAACTTCATTCAAACTAGAAGTTCAAAATCCAAAATTTAAAAAAGGGTACTTGAAATAAAAGAATTAAATTATTGAAACCAACTACAAATTTCACCTCTTAGCTCTAGCTAAGAGGTTAACTAAGAAAAAGCATATTAAAACTAGAACTAGAACTAAGAAAAGGAAGAAAAACTAGCTGTAGGCGGCTAGGTAGCCTCCTAGGACTTAAACTCCTTGCTTCCCACATCCTTGACTGATTTGGAATAGAAGAGAGCACTTCCTTTATAATAGAGCAAGAGTTATGCAACATAACAGATTTTGTTTCGCTTCGTACGGCTTAACCAATGGTCGGATTGCCTTCAAATTTGATTTATAGCTTCCTTGTAATGTGATCTTCCTCATAGATGATTTATATTTTCAAGATTATCTTCTGAATGGGCCCACCAATCAGATTAGCTACCGCCTCTCAAAATCGCGCAATTCGGGTACCTTCAGAACCAGTCATCTTGCTTTCAACGCTCCGGAGTCTACAGAGGTCGGATTGATCTCAAATTTTCAACGTTGCTAGAAAATTCCTCCTCTACATGATAAATGGATTAGATTGTCCAAAAAAATTTCAGAATTAGGTGCGAAAATTAGAACACTCAGGCCTTTTATAAAATCTATGCAGTTGGATCTTTTTGGATGGTCCATCTTTCCTCAACTGGTACGATCAAACCACACATCCTTTTGATATGAAACTTTGTGGTTATTCATATATGGATGTGGTCTAGAAGATGGTCAAAGTAGATTCTTCATATCATCAATGATGGGTCACCTGGACCGGCCCAGAGTGGAGTAGGCGGAATCTGGAACTTTCTGGACAGTTCGTATTGTTTTGGCCACCATGGTCAATCCGTAGCTCCGTTCTACACGAAACCACTTGGGTTATTTCGGCGTCGAACTCCTCTTCGACATGAATGTGTTGGATTTTCAAATATCATTAAGATGGCCCTCGAAAACTGGGCCGAAAGTCCAAAAACAGGAATAGCCTGCGGTCTAAAATCTGAAAATCTGAAATTGCATGGCCGACCGGTCTTGACCGGTCTAGCCTGTCTGTTTGGTGTCCAAGGAGTACAGCCGACCGGTCTTGATCGGTCATAACCGGTCGGGCCTTCTTGGACTGGTCGAACCCATTTTCTGCATTCTTTCTTCTTTCTTTTCTTCTCTCCTTCCTCTTTCTTTGCTTTCTTCTTTCTTTGGCCCACCTTGGGTCTTCATCCAATGCTCCTAAATGTGCCCTTTTGGTCACCAATTGGGCAAAGCCACTCTCATTCCTACAATCACAAAACATGTATTATATGAGTCTTTTAAACATGCAAACCATGCATATAATGTGATGTAATGGGTTAGATCATGTATAAATTGGAGGCTCAACACACCCCCCAACCAGCATTTTGCTAGTACCGAGAAAAACATGCTTGAAACAAATTCAATTCTCCAAAAAAAAATTCTCCTTCAGAAACTATGTTTCTATCCATTCCAAGACATACAAGTGTAAAATTCAAAAAAATTAGGTGATAGAAGTTGAAACCTGAAACTCTCAAAACATAATAAGTGTCCATATGAAATTCCCGTTGATTGATTGATAAACAGAAGAACTCGAACAAATTCAACCTAGTGTGCATAGTGAAAGTTCATCTCATGAGTTTCTGGGATTATCTTCTTCATAGATCAACTAAACTATAGATCTCAAGGTGTATAGAGCAATAACTAGCCTATGATAGGAATTTGCCTTACCGTCCTTCCGACGGCTTTCACACTACGTCCCATTTCCGGCTTTGGTTACGGGTGACCATCCCCCGGTTGGTAATAGGTAGCCCTGTTCGGAATTTTCCACCATGTTTTCCATCATTCCCAATTTTCATCCTTCCTTTTTCTTTTTCTTTTGCATTAGATAGGATTTTTAGAAATCCATATCTTTCGTTATTTTTCCATGGACAAGGATGGACAAAGTACCTCGGTTTGGTTTCACAACACCTTAAATCAAAGTCTAGCTAATCCACAAATCACATAATCCTTTCAAACCATGAAAATCGTGTAATGTGAACTAGGTGTAAAAGTGTTCAAATTTTCTATCAATCACATTAATAGGGGAATTCACATATAAAACCATTATATTAAAAGTAGTTCAAGACTTGCAACATCACTCACTTTGTATCTCCTTTTCTTATACTCGTATCATCCCGAATGCATAGAAATAAAGTTTTCCAAAAGAGTTTTGAATTTTAGAAAAATAAAAAAATTTCTACATAATTGCTCGAAAAGTCATAAAAGCTGGTAGATTCATCTAAGGAATCTCACCCCCAACCAAAATCTTACATTGTCCTCAATGTAATAAGATGTGCAATAAACATGACATGAGAGCAATGAAATAAAGCATAGGAGAGTGAGAACGAGAGTACCTGAGGTAGTAAGTTGATCGATTCTAGCATCTTCCATTGTCTCGATAGACTTATTCAATCCTAATTGCAGAAAAATAAATCCTAACCTACCTACCTACCTTTGATTAGTCCGATCGACTACCTGATCAAATTTGAGCAGGATTTTCATGAATTTCAATAAATTTCTCATGAGGACCATCCAAAGTCCTGCTTGATAGTAAACATGGGTGCTTTTCTTCATTGAAGTCCAATATTTATGTGCACTACATACATGATATGAGGAGATAAATGCAGCAAAAAGATATCTCCTTAAATTCTGGACTGGGTTATAATTGATTAAAAATGGGTCCTCTCAGTCAGAATCCTCAATGGGCTGAAGAACCCATGATGGTGGAGAGACATTCATTGTGTATTCTTCAGTTAAAGTTGTCTCCTCCATAATTTCAGAATTATACGGTGCTTCCACAAACAATGGTAAAGAGTGTAAAGCAGTGGAATGATGTTCTTCAGGCATCGACACCGTGTCTAATAAAATTTCTAACTCCTTAATCATCTCATCATCAAGATCATAAGAGTGGGGCCAAGCATTCCTCTAGGAAATCGAGATAGTCGGATGAAGGATCATGATCTTGCTTGAGTGAGTGTAAAAATTCAGTTTCGATGGTGAGGGACTCGCCCTCCATCGAGTGAAATTCTTCCAAACTAGGTTCTCCATAACTAGTATGATGTACCAAGTCGAAAGTATGCAAGGCTTTAACAATCTCTTGAATAATGGGGTCGTTTGAATTTTCAAAGTGAGCCAAGCATTCGCTCAACGAATCTGAATTTTCACTCATGGGAGTCTCATTCTCCACATTAAAATTAAGCATGTTAAGTTGGTGGAGTGACTTAAAAATATCAACCTCGGCCATCTCTCTAGCATGCGTATCCTCTAGAGACTCATAATCATTATGCCCTTTGGAAAAAGAAACCATAGGTTCATAAGCATCGATTGAACCCTTATTGTAAGTAACCCCACTATCGCTTTCAGATTTAATGGATTCCTCGGGTTCGTCAACCGTCATTGAAATCTCTTTATCATTAAGTTCAAAGCATCCAAAAGAGATTGTGGACTCACTATAATTGATGATAACATTGGGATCATCAAGATCAATTTCCTCTAAAGGTATATTCATTAAATCCAAAGAAGGTGGGACTTGGGTAACCCCATCCTCCTCATTAGAGGGAATTGATTCAATACCCCCAATTTTGGGCTCAACGTCTTCACAAGATGGCGAGTAAGCTTGATTTGATTGTTTATCTACATACTCTTTCCATACTTCCTCCAGTATTTGTGTATACATGTCATCACAAGAGGAAGACGTTTTAGGGTGATTGTTAATAACCACGGTTGGTTCTTCCCTTGAACAAGGAGAATGGTGGTTTTCCCAATTATGATCGTATGCATTGTAGGATGAAGAGTTATATGATGGTTGATAGGTATATCCGTACAAGTGATCACGCATTGTCTTAACCGGTTGGCCACTATTCACCCGTTTCTTTTGTTGTTGCACACCTCCTACCATAACCGGTGGAACACTCATGTTATTTTTAATCCAGTAATCACGTCATATTTTTTTCGGATGATTATTCGATTTTGCTTCATTCCGGTATTCCCCCATCGTCTTATGTTGTGTCTCAACATGTGTATTATTTTCATTAATGTACTCACGCATCGTCTTACGTTGGGCGGGGGGGGGGGGGGGGGGGGGGGGGGGGGGGGGGTAGCAGTGGTTGTTTGAATCTCAGAAAAACACTCATGCTTCGAGGAAACCCAATCACAATGAGTTTGGGTCTCCCAATCCGACGTCTTATCCTCCAAAGGGTACTTGTACGTACCATTCGTCCAATCATACATGATGAAATTTTTAAGGAATTGGAAACTATCCTAATTTAGAAAAAAGAACAAAACGAAGGGAGATAGGGAGATGTTACCCAATAAAGTGAGATCTATGTCAGCAACAATGTCCTACAAAATCAAACAAAAAAATTGTTAGTAATCTAAAAAAAAAACCAGAAAATCTGCTTCTATAAAAACTGAAAATCCTACCTAACTAAAACTACTCTATAGCTACGAGAACAATTAGAACCATTTAACCTTTTCCTCGGCAATGAGGCCAAAATCTTGTTCGCTCGTCTCAACTGCAAGGCTGCGATGTAGTAATAATCCTCAGTAAGACGGAGGTCGATCCACAGGGAAAGAGGTAAACAATTCCAATTACTCTAATAACTAGAATCTAAGAAGTTTAGGAAAATAGTTTTTCACATAAAATAGAAAAATTTGAAAATAAGAAAAACTAGAGCATCAATGATCCACTTGTAGTAGTCCAATGCCAATCCATTCATCCAAGCACAACACAATTAAAATCAAAGTTCTATCTCTCATCTAATTGGAGGATATAACATTCAAGCACAAATAATCCCACTTAAATCTAGAAATCAGATTTCTAGTTCTAATGAAGTACATAGAACTTAAACTTGTAGCCTTCGGAGTAACAGCCATGCCAAGAGACTATGGCATGCTCAAGGGTTACTACAATTCGAATTCAAACAATTCAATCATGGTAATTTCAGAGAATTGCAAGGAACTCATGTCCGGAGCACAGAAATTCTCATAAAACTTCTAAAAAATCAAACTTTATTCAAACTAGAAGTTCAAAATTCAAAATTAAGAAAATGGTACTTGAAATAAAAGAATTAAAGCATTGAAACCAACTACAAATTTCACCTCTTAGCTCTAGCTAAGAGGTTAACTAAGAAAAAACATATTAAAACTAGAACTAGAACTAAGAAAAGGAAGAAAAAATAGCTATAGGAGGCTAGGTAGCCTCTTAGGACTTGAACTCCTTGCTTCCCATATCCTTGACTGATTTGGAATAGAAGAGAGCACCTCCTTTTATAATACAGCAAGAGTACCGCAATATAACAGATTTTGTTTCGCTTCGAACGGCTCAACCAATGGTCGGATTGCCTTCAAATTTGATTTATAACTTCCTTGTAATGTGATCTTCCTCATAGATGATTTAGATTTTCAAGATTATCTTTTAAATGGGCCCACCAATCAGATTAGCGACCGCCTCTCAAAATCGCGCAATTCGGGTACCTTCAGAACCAGTCATCTTGCTTTCAACGCTCCGGAGTGTACAGAAGTCAGATTGATCTCAAATTTTGAACATTGGTAGAAACCTTCCTCCTCTACATGATAGACGGATTAGATTGTCCAAAAAAATTACAGAATTAGGTGTGAAAATTAGAACACTCATGCCTTTTATAAAATCTGCATAGTTGGATCTTTCTGGATGGTTCATCTTTCCTCAACTGGTACGATCAAACCACACATCCTTTTGATATGAAAGTTTCTGGTTATTCACATATGGATGTGGTCTAGAAGGTGGTTAAAGTAGATTCTTCATATCATCAATGATGGGTCACCTGGACCGGCCTAGAGTGGAGTAGGCGGAATTTGGAACTTTCTGGATAGTTCGTATTGTTTTGGCTACCACGGTCAATTCGTGGCTCTGATCGACACGAAACCACTTGGGTTATTTCAGCGTCGAACTCCTCTTCGACATGGATGTGTTGAATTTCCAAATATCATCAAGATGGCCCTAAAAAACTAGGCCAAAAATCCAAAAACGAGTATAGCCTGCTGTCTAAAATCTGAAAATCTGAAATTGCATGGCCGACCGGTCTTGACCGGTCGACAGGGCTGGCCGACCTGTCTTGACCGGTCTAGCCTGTCTGTTAAGTGTCCAGGGAGTGCAGCCGACCGTTCTTGACTGGTCATGACCGATCGGGCCTTCTTGGCCGACCGGTCTTAACCAGTCGGACCCATTTTTTGCATTCTTTCTTCTTTCTTTTCTTCTCTCCTTCCTCTTTCTTTGCTTTCTTGTTTCTTTTCCCACCTTGGGTCTTCATCCAAGGCTCCTAAATGTGCCCTTTTGGTCACCAATTGGGAAAAACCACTCTCATTCCTACAATCACAGAACATGTATTAGGTGGGTCTTTTAAAGATGCAAACCATGCATATAATGTGATGTAATGGGTTAGATCATGTATAAATTGGAGGCTCAACATCGGCCACCCTACTTCCTCTCCCCTATGCACACTGGAGTTTCAAACTGCCTAGTCTAACCGGTCAAGACCGGTCGGCCAGCCCAGTCCGACCGGTCACGATCGGTTGGCCCTGAGTAAGACATCAAGCTTTCTATTTCTGCTCCGAAAAACTCTGCGCAATGCGTATCCTTACCCAATTTCTAGACGTTTCTGACGCAAGAGAGCTTCTCCACTATAAAAGGACACCTAGGGTCTCTTCCTAGGGCATCAGAGAAGCCAAGGAACTTCGTGGAAGAGGAAGGAGGCCATCGTGGAGCGTCTGCAACCCTCCAAACTCCGGGTTTTTATGTTTTCTAGTTTTCTTTTATAAGTTCTAGTTGTAGTATGACAATGCTCGGCTAGAATCTCTCAGCTAATGCTGAGAGGTGAAGCTTGTAGCCAATTTCATGTTTGATTCAGTTTAGTTCAAGTAATTCTACTTTAAGTTTGGATTTTTGAATGTTCTAGTTCTTAAAATTGATAGTTTTAGATGTTTTATGAGAGTTCATGTGCTCCGGACATGGATTCTTCGCAACTCTCTGAGATTATCATGTTTTGCTTGATTAATTTCGAATTATGGTAACCCTTGAGCAGGCCATAGTCCATAGGCATGGCTGTTACTCCGAAGGCTATGATTTCAAATTCTATATGTGTTGAATAGTGCTAGAACTTAGAAGTTCAACTTGAATGGGATTGAATGTGTTTAATGATTTATCTTCCAGCTAGATGAGAGATAGGACTTCAATTCTAGTTGTGTATCATGCTTGGATTGATTGGATTGACATTGGATTACTACAAGTGGATCCTTGAAAGCCTTAGTAGCTTTAATTACTGTTTTTCTTAAGTTACTGTTTTATCATAATTATCTCCATTGAATCTCTTGTTTGATACAAACTGAGTTGCTGGAATAGTTTGGAATTCATTCTCTAATTCCTTGTGGATCGACCTCGGTCTTACCAAGATTTATTACTACATCGCAGCCTTGCACTTGAGGCGAGCGAACAAGTTTTTGGCGCCGTTGCCAGGAAAGTTAGATAACGGTTCCAAATTGTTTTAGTGGCTGTAGAGTAGAAGTAGTTAGGATTTATTGTTTTCTTATGATTAGTTTTTCTGAATTCTAGAACTAACAAAGTTTGTTTTGTTTTATAGGAAGTTCTTTTAGTTTAAGCAAATCGGTACTATCCTTCCAACTTGAACTCTTTTAGTTTTTTGTTTTTATTTTTCAGATTTTAGGATTTAGGATTAGTTCATATTTTGGATTTTGTGGTTTATGTCCCGTTGGGAATGAGACCACAACAATCGTCTCCAATCCGAAGGTGGTTTAGTTGGATCACTATCCGTTCATAGATGATTCCGAAAATCTGTAGAACATTGTGATAATTTGGGGAGTATGGATCAAATACCTTGAAGGAATCCTCCCCCCCCCCCCCCCCCCCCCCCCCCCCCCCACTCTAACTACAAACGCAAATCAAGAGGGAGTAGGAGAGAATGAGGTACATAATGTTCCTCCAATGAGATCATTACGGGACTACCTATAACCGGCCCGTCCAACTACATCCTCTTGCGTGGTTTTACCACCAACTAGGGGAAATATTGATATAAAGCCGGGTGTGATTCAATTAATACTAAAGTTCCATGGGCTAGACTCTGACAGTCTATATTTGCACTTAAAGGAATTCGAAGAAGTGGTGGCTACCTTGCAATACACTAATGTTTCGGAAGATACCATTAAACTTAAACTCTTTCCCTTTTCATTCAAAGAAAGGGCTAAGAATTGGCTTCACTCTCTTAGACCACACTCGATAGGGTCATGGAACGAGATGACCCGGGAATTCTTGAAAAAGTTCTTCCCGACTCATAAAACGAACACTCTTCGAAGAGCCATAATGAATTTTTCGGCTAAAGAGGGTGAATCTTTCTTCCAATGTTGGGAGAGGTTTAAGGACCTCCTACTTGCTTTCCCACATCATGGCTACGAGAGTTGGCGAATTATAAACTTCTTCAATGATGGATTAAGCTCCAATATGCGCCAATTCGTAGAGATGATGTGCAACGACGAGTTCATGAGCAAAAATCCAGATGAAGCTTGAAGTTATTTGGATATGTTGGCCGAGAATGCCCAATCTTGGGATACCTCGGATAAACCCAATAACCTCAAGCCTACTCAAGAGAAAGAGAAAGGAGGGATCTATATCCTCAAGGAGGAAGACGACGTGAATGCAAGGATAACCAACCTCACAAGGAAGATCGAGGCCATGGAACTTAGTAAGAGTGGAGTTCCAAAGTCCAATGAAGCTATTGAGACCATATGTGAGATTTGTCTCACCAATTTACACGCTACGGAAGATTGTCCGACAATTCCTGCATTTCAAGAGGTGTTACATGAACATGCAAATGCCACATATGGGTATCAACGGCCTTTCAATGGACTGGTGGGTAATACGTTCAATTCTACTTGGAAGAACCACCCAAATTTCAGTTCGAAGAATGCTCCCACGGGCAATCCTACCAACTCTCAAGGAGGGCCACCCATGCAAAATATGGCCCCACCTCAATTCTCAATGGAGGATACTTTGAAAGCGTTTATACAAGGGCAAATGCAAATTAACTAAATGAATCAACAAATGTTCCAAACAAGAAAATGAACGCATTTATAAGCCCGTAGCACCATTCCCTTCGAGATTGGTTGCTCCAAAATCTCTTTGAAACTCTCATGATATTTTAGAGATTTTCAGACAAGTCAAGATAAACATTCCCTTGCTTGATGCCATAAAAAAAATCCCCTCTTATGCCAAGTTTCTAAAGGACCTATGCACAACTAAACGCAAATATAATGTGCAGCAAAAGGCCTTCTTAAATGAGCAAGTGACTTCCATTCTCACTCAAAAGACCCCCCCCCCCCCCCCCCCCCAAAATTCAAAGATCCCGGTAGTCCCACAATCTCATGTATCATTAGAGACTACCAAATTGAGCGTGCATTGCTAGATTGGGGGCAAGCGTAAACTTGATCCCGTACTCGGTATATGAGCAATTGGGTCTTTGTGAATTAAAACCCACCAAAACCACGTTGCAACTCGCTGATAGATCAATCCTTGTACCGAGAGGGATAGTTGAGGATGTTCTAGTCTAAGTTGACAAATTCTACTACCCGGTAGATTTTATCGTCTTGGACACACAACCGGTTCTAGATGCTAGCACTCATATACCGGTGATTTTAGGCCACCCGTTTCTTGCTACATCAAATGCAATCATCAATTGCCGGAATGGGGCGATGCAATTATCCTTTGGGAACATGACATTAAAGGTGAATGTGTTCCTCTTGGGCAAAAGGCAAAGTCATGTTGATGATGACGAGCTCTTTAAGGTAAACATGCTCGAATCTTTTGAAGAAGAGGAACTCCTCCAACTTGAACCACTAGAAAGCTTGGAGACATGCTTGTCACATTTTGAAGATTCCAAAGACCCCATCATTAGTGAAATTGTGCAAGCATTGAATATTGAGAGACCGGTAGTTGGTACTAGCCTGTGGAGGCCCCATTTTGAAAGATTGCCACCAACCACATCAAGGCCTTTACCGTCTAACATCAAACCACCGAAGCTTGACCTTAAACCACTGCCATCCAAGCTTAAATATGTATACTTAGGTCAAGAAGAAACATTCCCGGTTGTCATTGCCTCTCACTTAGGGAAAGACTAAGAGCTCAAGTTGATTGAGCTACTCAAAGAACATAGGGGAGCCATAGGTTGGACAATAGTGGATCTTAAATGGATAGATTCTTCAGTTTGTACTCACTGTATACACCTTGAAGAAAATGCAAAAATTGACTAGACAACCTTAAAGAAGGCTAAATCTAAACATGATGGAGGTTGTCAAAGCCAAGGTGTTAAAGTTACTAGATGTGGGTATCATCTACCCCATCTCGGATAGCCAATGGGTGAGTCCTACCCAAGTTGTCCCTAAGAAATTCGGTATTACCATCATAGAAAATGCCAACAACGAGCTTATACCAACTAGAGTAACCACCAGTTGACGTATGTGCATTGATTATTAGAAGTTAAACACAGTCACTAGGAAGGGCAACTTCCTTCTCCCATTCATGGATCAAATTTTGGAGATGTTAGCAGGTCATTCCTATTATTGCTTCCTAGATGGCTATTCCGGCTACAACCAAATTGAGATAGCCCCAGAGGACTAAGAGAAAATCACATTTACATGCCCGTTTGGTACCTTCGCATATCAAAGAATGCCATTCGAGCTATGTAATGCACCCGCCACATTCCAACGATGCATGTTGAGTATTTTCTTGGACATGGTGGGTGAATTTCTTGAGATGTTCATGGATGACTTTTCTGTTTTTTGTTGTAGTTTTGATGAGTGCCTCAATCACTTGAAGTTGGTCTTGATGAGGTGAGAGGAGAAGAAGCTCGTTTTAAACTGGGAAAAGTGCCATTTCATGGTACAAAGAGGAATAGTCCTTCGACATATCATCTCATCCAATGGAATAGAGGTAGACCAGGGCAAAAATTGACATAATTTCCAATTTAACACTACCTTAAAGCATATGCGATGTGCAGTCATTCCTTGGACACGCCGATTTTTATAGAAGGTTCATAAAGGACTTTAGTCATATCTCTAGGCCCTTATGTAACCTTCTCCAAAAGGAGAACCAATTTGAGTGGAGTGCTGAATGTCAATTAGCTTTTCTAAAGCTAAAAGACATGTTGACAACCGCTCCTATCATGCAACCACTGGATTGGTCCATACCTTTTGAGTTGATGTGCGACGCGAGCGATTATGCTATTGGGGTGGTGTTAGGCCAAAAGAAGGATAAGAAGCCCCATGTTATCTACTACGCAAGTAGGACCTTGAATCCTGCCCAAGTTAATTATTCGACTACGGAGAAATAGCTCCTAGCCATCATATTTGCCTTGGACAAATTCAGGCCTTACTTAATAGGATCCAAGGTCATCATTTACATAGATCATGCAATGCTGAAACACTTTCTTTCTAAGAAGGATGCCAAGCCCCGTTTGCTTAGATGGATCTTACTCCTTTAAGAATTCAATTTGGAGATCAAGGACAAGAAGGGAGTAGAAAATGTGGTGGTGGATCACCTATCCCGCCTAGTCCTACCTAATTCCATTGACGAGTCACCCATTGAGGACTCATTCCCTGATGAGCAACTCTTTGTTGCTATGCATCCACCATGGTACGCTGACATAGCCAATTATCTTTCCACAGGTGCGATGCCGATTCATTGGACTGCGCAGGACAAATGTAAATTTCTAAGGAAAGTGCACAGATTTTTTTGGGATGAACCTTTACTGTTTAAATATTGCCCAGACCAAATTATAAGGAGATGTGTTCCTGATGATGAACATAATTCTGTTATCTCCTTTTGCCATAATCAAGCATGTGGGGGTCATTTTTCTGCCAAGAAAACCACCGTAAAAATTTCGCAGTGTGGTTTTTATTGGCCCACTCTATTTAAGGACACTCACGAGTTTTGCAAAGCATGCGAGCGTTGCCAAAAGTTAGGAGGATTATCTCGTCGAAATATGATACCTCTTACCCCAATTCAACATCTTGAAGTCTTTAACTGTTGGGGCATCGATTTCATAGGACCATTCCCCTCATCTTTTGGACATGTATATATATTGCTTGCCGTAGACTATGTGTCTAAATGGATAGAGGCTATTCCATGTAGAACCAACAATCATCGTACGGTTCTCAAGTTCCTCAAAGAAAACATACTTTCTAGATTTAGAACGCCTCAAGCTATCATTAATGATGGTGGTTCTTACTTTTGCAATAGGCCGTTTGAAGCCTTAATGAAGAAATATGGCATTAGGCATAAAGTGAGTACCCCATACCACCCACAGACAAGTGGACAAGCTAAAATTTCCAATCGGGAAATCAAACAGATTTTGAAAAAGACAGTGAGGCCGGATCACAAAGATTGGTCACTAAGATTAGATGACGCACTTTGGGCTCACCGTACTGCTTACAAGACCCCCATTGGAATGTTTCCTTATAGACTTGTCTATGGGAAAGCTTGCCACTTGTCTGTGGAGATTGAACACAAAGCCTATTGGGCAATTTGAGCATTAAATTTTGACATTGACAAGGCTAGCTCACTTCGCAAACTCCAACTTAATGAGCTTGATGAAATCCGGAACGATGCATATGAGAAGTCGAGGATTTA
Organism: Liriodendron chinense; assembly: GCA_003013855.2. Taxonomy (NCBI): domain Eukaryota; kingdom Viridiplantae; phylum Streptophyta; class Magnoliopsida; order Magnoliales; family Magnoliaceae; genus Liriodendron; species Liriodendron chinense. Next base: position 2,021,665 of record PVNU02000998.1, read on the forward strand.
CAAGAGTAGGATGAAGGCCTTTCATGACAAACATATATTTAGGAAATCATTCCATGAGGGTCAAAATGTACTTTTGTACAATTCCCGACTTCATCTTTTTTCAGGAAAATTACGATCTCGATGGACCGGTCCATATATTGTTAAAGAAGTCTTTCCTCATGGGGCTGTCGAGATTGAGAATGCAGCGAATGGTAACTGTTTTAAAGTTAATGGACAACGCCTTAAACCATTTGTTGAGAAATTTGATTCAGAGGACATGTCCATCACTCTGAATGATCTCGTGTATCAGGATGATTGATCTCCTAGTCTGACGGAGGTATAGCATAGGCAGGTTTAGTTACTTTCTGTTTTAGTTTTGCTTGCTTAGTAGCTTTAGTTGTTGGGTTGTAGACTTTCATGATCGACTCTCTCAGGTATTATTGTTCTCACTCTCTTATATTTCACCATTGCTCTCATGTTCATGCTCATTGCATATCTTTCTACATTGAGGACAATGCACCATTTGGTTGGGGGGCGAGATGAGATTCCTCATCTAGCATGTTGCAACATTTCGAGCATCATATGTGCAATTTTTTTCGAATTTTCTATAATTTCAAAACTCTTTTAAAACACCTTATTTCTATGCATTTGAGATGATACGAGTATAAGAAGAAGAAATACGAAGTCTGTGATTTTGTAAGTCTTGAACTTCTCTTAATATAATGGTTTTATATGTGAATTCCCCTATTTATGGGATTGGAAAATTTGAACACTCTTCCACCTAGTTCACATTACATGATTTTCATGTGTTAAAAGAATTATGTGCTTTGTAGGTTAGCTGGACTCAAGTTTTTGAGGTGCTGAGTAACCAAGCCAGGGTACTTTGTCCATCCTTGTCCATGGGAAAATAACGAAAGATATGGATTTCTAAAAATCCTATCTAATTTAAAAGAAAACGGAAAAGGAAGGATGAAAATTGGGAATGATGGAAAAATCGTGGAAAATTCCGAAAAGGGCTACCTATTACCAACCGGGGGATAGTCTACCCGTAACCAAAGCCAGAAATGGGACATAGTGTGAAAGCCGTTGAAAGGATGGTAAGGCAAATTTCTGTCATTGGCTTGTTGTTGCTCTATACACCTTGAGATCCATAGTTCAGTTGATCTATGAAGAAGATAATCCCAGAAACTCATGAGATGAACTTTCACTATGCACACTAGGTTAAATTTTATTCGAGTTCTTCTATTCATCAATCAATCGGCAGGAACTTCATATAGACACTTATTATGCTTTGAGAGTTTAAGGTTTCAACTTCTAGCACCTAGTTTTCCGAATTTTATACTTGTACGTCTTGGAATGGATAGAAACATAGTTTCTGAAGGAGAGTTGGGTTTGGAGGTTTGAGCTTGTTTCACACATGTTTTGCTCGGGACTAGCAAAAGGCTGGTTGGGGGGTGTGTTGAACCTCCAATTTATACATTTGCCAACCCATTACATCACATTATATGCATGGTTTTTCATGTTTAAAAGGCCCATTTAATGCATGTTTTGTGATTGTAGGAATGAGAGCAACTTCACTCAATTGGAGGCCAAAATGTGCAGATTTAGGAGCTTTTGAATGAAGGTCCAAGGAAGTCCAAAGAAGGAAGAAGAAAGAGGGAGAAAATAGAAGAAAGAAAGGAAGAAAATGAAGAAAAGAAAAGGCCCGACCGGTCATGACCGGTAGGCTAAGGGAGCCAGACCGGTCAAGACCGGTCGGCCACACTTCTGGAAGTCACTGGACTAAGGGCCAGCCAAGTCCGACCGGTCAAGACCGGTCGGTCACCCTACTACCTCTCCCCTGTGCACACTAGAGTTTCAAACTGCCTAGTCCGACCGGTCAAGACCGGTCGGCCGGCCCAGTCCGACCGGTCACGACCGGTCGGCCCTGGTAAGATAGCAAGCTTTCTATTTCTGCTTCGAAAAAGTCTGCGCAGTGTATATCCTTACGCAATTTCTAGATATTTCCGACGTAAGAGAGCTTCCCCACTATAAAAGGACACTTAGGGTCTCTTCCTAGGGCATCAGAGAAGCTAAGGAACTTCGTGGAAGAGGAAGGAAGACATCGTGGAGCGTCTACAACCCTCCAAACTCAGGGTTTTTATGTTTTCTAGTTTTCTTTTATAAGTTCTAGTTGTAGTATGACAATGCTCGGCTAGAATCTCTCAGCTAAAGCTAAGAGATGAAGCTTGTAGCCAATTTCATGTTTGATTCAGTTTAGTTCAAGTAATTCTACTTCAAGTTTGGATTTTTTAATGTTTTAGTTTTTAAAATTGGTAGTTTTAGATGTTTTATGAGAGTTCATGTGCTCCGGACATGGATTCCTCTCAACTCTCTGAGATTATCATGTTTTGCTTGATTAGATTCGAATTATGGTAACCCTTGAGCAGGCCATAGTCCATAGGCATGGGTGTTACTTCGAAGGCTATGATTTCGAATTCTATATGTGTTGAATGGTGCTAGAACTTGGAAGTTCAACTTGAATGGGATTGAATGTGTTTAATGATTTATCTTCCAACTAGATGAGAGATAGGAGTTCAATTCTAGTTGTGTATCATGCTTGGATTGATTGGATTGACACGGGATTAGTACAAGTGGATCCTTGAAAGCCTTAGTACCTTTAATCACTGTTTTTCTTAAGTTACTGTTTTAGCATAATTATCTCCATTGAATCTCTTGTTTGATACAAACTGAGTTGTTGGAATAGTTTGGAATTGGTTCTCTAATTCCCTGTGGATCGACCTTGGTCTTACCGAGATTTATTACTACATCGCGGCCTTTCACTTGAGGCGAGCGAACAGAAACATAATCAAGGGTAAGCAAGATGTATAAATTTCCAAAAGAAGATGGGAATGGGCCCATGAAATCGATGCCCCAGCAATAAAAAATTTCGATTATTAAGATGGGATTGAGTGGTATCATATTTCGACGGGATATACCTTTTAATTTTTGACAAGGCTCACAAGCCTTACAAAACTCATACGTATCTTTGAACATGGTGGGCTAATAGAACCCACATTGCAGAATTTTGGCTGTGGTCTTCTTGGCCAAGGAGTGACCACCACACCCTTGAGAATGACTTAAGGAGATGATACTGTGTTGCTCACCATCCGGCACACATCTCCTTATAATCTGGTCGGGACAGTACTTGAACAAGTACGGGTCGTCCCACAAGAACTTACTTACCCCACTGAAGAACTGATCTTTCTTGCTTTTTCCAATGTGTTGGAATGGTACTTGTTGCAAGATAGTTAGCAATGTCCGCATACCATGGTAATTGAGAGACTTGGAAAAGTTGTTCATCAGGGAACACGTCATTTATCGTAGTCGTCTTAGAGGAGTCGGTGAGAACAAGTAGTGAGAGATGGTCAGCCACTACGTTTTCTACTCTCTTTTTGTCTCGTATTTCTATATCAAATTTTAGAGTAGGAGGATCCATCGCAACAAGCGCGGTTTAGCATCCTTCTTAGAATGAAGGTACTTAAGGGTGGCATGATCGGTAAATATGATGATATTGGATCAGATCAAGTAGGACTGAAACTTGTCCAAAGCAAATACTACGGCTAAGAGTTCCTTTTCTGTAGTGGTGTAATTTACTTGAGTCGAATTTAGAGTTCCACTTGCATAGTAGATGATGTAGGGCTTCTTCTCTTTTCTTTGGCCTAGGACTGCCCTAATAGCATAATCACTAGCATCCTACATGATCTCAAAAGGAATGCTCCAATCAGGTGGTTTCATTATAGGAGCACATGTCAACATACTTTTAAGTTTGACAAAGGCATTTTAGCATTTCTCATTCCACTTGAATGAGTTTTCCTTTTGAAGGAGGTTGCATAAAGGACGAGAGAGAGTACTAAAGTCCTTGATGAACCTCCTATAGAATCCAGCATGTACTAGAAAGTACCGTACATCTTGTACACTCTTGGGTGATGGAAGGTCAGAGACAATATTGATTTTAGCCTTGTCTACTTCGATTCCTTTTGCTAAGATAATGTGACCAAGGATTATTCCCTTTTGAACCATAAAGTGACGTTTCTCCCAATTTAGCACAAGGTTCTTGTTTTCACACCTTTTCAAAATAGTTTTTAAGTGCCCAAGGCACTCATCAAAGTTTCGACCAAATACTGAGAAGTCATCCATGAAGACTTTGAGAATTGTTCCCACCATATTATGAAAAATGCTCAAGATACAACACTGAAATGTGGCAGGGGCATTGCATAGTCCAAATGGCATCCTCCAATAAGTAAAAGTGCCAAATGGACATGTGAATATTGTCTTCTCTTGATCCTCACGGGCGATCTCTATTTGGTTAATATCCATCGAGGAAGCAAAAATGGGAATGACCCTCTAACCTTTCTAAAATTTGGTCAACCAATGGTAAGGGGAAGTGGTCTTTCCTCGTGACTGTATTTAGTTTCCTGTATTCAATGCACATTCTCCAACTAGTAGTGACCTTGGTTGGTACGAGTTCATTGTTGGCATTGGCTGCAATGGTTATCTTGGATTTCTTAGGCACCACCTGAGTTGGACTCACCCATTGACTATCGGATATTGGGTAACTGATTCCCACATCCAATAGTTTTAACACCTCGACCTTAACCACCTCCTTCATATTTGGATTGAGGCGTCTTTGTGGCTGCCTAGATGTTTTCGTATTCTCCTCAAGGTGTATGCGATGAGTACAAATCAGGGGGTCAATGCCTTTGAGATCCACAATAGACCATCTGATGGCGTTCTTATGTTCTGTTAGAGTAGAAATCAGCCTACTCTCTTGATCCTCATCCAAGTGGGAAGAAATCACCACTGGATATGTCTCCTCTCGACCTGAATATATATATATATATATATATATATATATATATATATATATATATATATATATATATATATATATATATATATATATTTCAAATCAGTTGGTAATGATTTTAGGTTGAGCTTCGGATCTTTGATATTAGATGGAAGAGGCTTGTTCTCAGTTAAGGGCAAATTCTTAAATGGTGCCTTCCATCTTTTATTGTCAAGTACCGGCATATCATCCAAAATGGCCTTAATCTCTCGTATCTTGTCATCATCAGTCTCATGAGAATGGGCCAAACATGCCTCCAAAGGGTCGGAATATAATGTTAGAAGGTATCTATCTTCCATGAATGATTCAAGCAAATTTATTTCGTAGACCTCATCATCAACCTCCCGTGGTTGCTTGCATAAGTTGAAAATATTCAGCTCAAGAGTCATATTTTCGAAGCACATTTGTACCAGCCCATTTTTTACAATTAATAATTGCATTTGAAGTGGCTAAGAAAGGGTGGCCAAGTATGACGAGAATTTGAGCACCGGTACCTATCACGGGATGTGTATCCAAGACAATAAAATCCACTGGATAGTAGAATTTATCAACTTGGACCAAGATATCTTCAATCACCCCCCTCGATATACGATTGGATCTATAAATAAGTTGGAGCGTGGTTTTGGTGGGTTTTAATTCACCTAACCCAAGTTGTTCATAGATCGAGTATGGGATGAGGTTAACACTTGCCCCCAAGTCAAGTAAGGCTTGCTTGATCTAGTAGTCACCTATGATGCATGAGATGGTAGGACTATCCGGATCCTTGTATTTTTGGGAGCCTCTTGTTTGATAATGGCACTCAAATTTTCAGTCAAAAGTACTTTGTTATGTACATTGTGTTTCCTTTTGACCGTACACAATTCCTTCAGAAATTTGGCATAAGATGGTATTTGTTTTATGGCATTCAACAACGGGATGTTAATCTTCACCTGCTTAAAAACTTCAAGAATTTCCAGATTTTTATCTAACGGTTTGGGTGAAATCAACCTTTGAGGGAATAGAGCAACCGGTTTGAATTGCCTTTCCGGTTCTTTCACTTGTGGAGTGTTGTTAGAGTTATCATCATCTTTGCCCTTTTTCGGATCATTAGGCTTTGGGGTCTTCACCGGCTTAGATTTATCGACTGTCTTACCACTCCTTAAGGTGGTGATAGCCTGAACATGCTCCGAATGTTTGGAGGAAAGACTGGAATCTTGTATCTCATATTGGGTTCTCGGATTAGGGAGAGGTTGGGCAGGAAGTGTGCCTTTCTCCCTAGCACTCAGATGTATTTCAACTCTAGCCATAGATGTTTTCAAGTCATTAATGGCTTAAGATGAATTCTGGTTGATTTTAATTTGTTCTTGTATGAACCCATCTATTTTCAGAGAATTAGTTTTATTATATTCCTCTTGGGTCGAGATGAATGCACACAACATCTCCTCAAGCGAGGCTTTTGGGTTGTTATTTGCATTCTCAAATGGCCCATTCCTCCAACTGAAGTTGGGATGGTTCTTCCAACTTGAATTATACGTGTTTGTATTGGGAGCACTAAATGGTCGTTGATAATTGTTTATGGCATTTGATTGTTCTTGTAAGATCTCTTGAAACGTAAAAATTGTAGGACAATCCTACATTGCATGTTGATTTTCGGCACAAATTTCACAAATAATTTCAACTTTTTTCAAGTTAACCTTCTCTCCTTTCTTAAATTTCATGGCCTCGACTTTTCTTATGAGGTGTTGAGCTCATAATTGTGCATATTCTAACCCCAATTCATCACTCATTATGCATGATATACATGTTTAGAGGACCAACTTAATACATGATTTGTGATTATAGGAACAAGATGGAGAGTTCACCATTTGAAGGCTAAATGAGGCTTCTCACAAGTGTTAAAGACCATTAGATGAAGTATGAAGAAGGATCAAAGAAAGACAAGCAAGGAGAGAAGAGAAAAGAAGGAAGAAAGAAAGAAAGAATGAAGAAAGAATAGCCAGACCGGTCAGCTGACCGGTCGGCCACTCAACTACCTGCCAAGAGAAAGCTTAGAATGGGTTTCAATGCAAGCCCGACCGGTCAAGACCGGTCGGCCACAACACAGATTGCAATGGACAGCCAGTCCGACCGGTCATGACCGGTCGGCTGTTGCTGCTGGATTGAGAATTCATAGGCCCGACCGGTCATGACCGGTCGGGCATAGCTGCTGGAATGCTTGCAAGAGAGATCCGACCGGTCATGACCGGTCGGTCATGGCTGCTGAACTAAGAGGAATCACCATCCGACCGGTCCAGACCGGTCGGCTGTGTGTAGAAGCTCTTTCTATTATTGGAACTCCGAAATTTCTGCGCAATTGCGAAAGGTTACGCAATTTCTGGATTCTTCTTGCGTAAAGGACTCCTCCAAGCTATAAAAGGACCTCTTTTCTTCATACTAGGGAGGCTACGCCGTGGGGAGAACGTGGAGATTGCTTAGGAGACGGATTCGACTTCGAATTTCCTGTTTTAGTAGTTTTTCTATGTTTTTAGAGGCTTTTAGTTCAAGGATGTTAGAGATGAACTAAACCCTCTTAGCCAGCTAAGAGGGGAAGCCCTTGATTCGTTTTTGATGGATTAATACAACCTAGGTTTCCTTTTATGCTTTAATGGACGAATTTTAGTTCAATTTGAGTTTGATTCAAGTACTATGTTGGCTTTTACTTTGATCTCTTGATGACTCCGGGCTCATGTGATTCTTAGTGAGCTTAGCATAGTATCTTAGCTTTTGTGCATTGTTTATGCTTGTGTAATGCATTGATCTACCATCGACTCCGGGCATGGTAGACGCTTTGATTGCCTTGTATGCAATGGCCTGATCTTCATGTGGGAACTCATGTAACTAAAGTTCTTATCTTTTGTGTATGATCTAGAATTACTGTTTATTGATTGATTTTGATTTAAATAGAGTTCAAATCATGAGTCGTAATCAGGTCTAGTGACAGGACTTGGTGTAGGCTATGGTTATGAATCTATATTAGATTGGAAAGAGGTTTGGCCTATACAATTGAGTGTGCCCAAGACCTGAGCGTAGTTGTGTGAATCAAATCAGTTATTAAGCACTTGTTCCAGATAATTGTGATTGAATTGCTCTATATTCCAATCGGATAGAGAAGGAATTCGGTTCCGATTGAGTTATGAGAAACCTAGTTGTGTTAATGCATTGAAACGTATCAAGGGTGGATCCTTGGCGCTCTAGTGACTTTTTAGATTGAATTTACCTTACTCATTCACTGTTTAAACCTAATTTCCTATTTTTCAGCTTTAGTTCTTAATATAGTCTTAATTACTAGTTGCTTTAGTTAAAATCTGAGAATACCCATACATAAATCTCTGTGGGAACGATACTCGGTCTTTCCGAATTATTACTACTTCGCAACCCTACACTTGGGGAGTGAACAAGTTTTTGGCGCTGCTGCCGGGGATTTCTATGCGGTATTTTTAGAATTTTCTGAAATAATTTTTAGTTAAGATTGTGTTAAGATAGATTTAGGATTTGTTTTGCTTTTTAGAGTAGGTTTTCTTCTAATTACTAACTTAGTTTGTTTTGATTTTTGCAGGATTCTAACATAGGTCTAATCCAGGGATTTTTAGGACGTTGAAGAAGAACAAGGCATCTTAAGTTGGAAATCAGGTTTCATTGTTCTAACCTTACTCTTCTTCTCCCCCTACTCATTCCTATCATCTTCATCTATTGTAGAGTGGGTGGAGACTCCTTTTGGATCTCTGAAAGGTAGGCCTTGTGCCACTTGGATTCCTATTGGTCGGCTCTGCCGCCTTGGATCACCTTGTGCTCATAGATTTCTCTTCTCAACCTATTCCTCTTTCTTCTTTTTCTGTACTTTCTCTCAAAAGACTCAAAGAGTGGGTGGGGAGTTCTTTGAACCCCTATTGACCAGGAGAAATCGGTCTCTATCCTTGCTTCTGGCCCAGCCATTGCAAGACACCCTGTGCTTAAGTTTTAGAGAGGAGTAAAGGAAGGAAGGAAGAATTCTGTTTCCTTTTTACTCATTCTTTTTGGTTTTGCATGCCACATTGGGCTAGGACTTATAATAACCGACTTGTAAGGGACGGAGTAGTTGTTGAAGGGATTGATAGAGAGCCTCGTGCTAGAAAACTTCAGAATTTTCCTGAAATCACTAGAAATATGGCTGCTAATCAACCTAACCCAGTCCGAAATCAAACTGAAACAGGGGAGAATGTGGTTGAGGATGTTCCCCGACCAAGGACTTTACGTGATTTCTTGCAACCTGCAAGAACGAGCACTCCCTCATGCATAATTTTTCCACAGAATGCAGGGAATGTGGATTTGAAACCGGGAGTGATCAATCTTCTCCCTAAATTCCATGGTTTAGACAGTGAAAGTGCCTATCAACACCTTAGGGATTTTGATGAGGTAATCACCACCATGCACTTTGCAAACGTAACGGAAGATGTGGTGAGACTTAAATTCTTCCCTTTCACCCTTAAAGATAAAGCTAAGGGTTGGCTTTATGCATTGAGGCCAAGATCAATTGGTGCATGGACTGATATGCACAGAGAATTTATTAAAAAATTCTTCCCTACTCACAAAACGAACATGCTTAAGCGCCTTATCATGAACTTTGCCCAAAAGGAAGATGAAACCTTTTCCCAATGTTGGGAGAGGTTTAAGGACCTATTAAACACGTGTCCACATCATGGCTATGAAATTTGGCGGGTTATAAGCTTTTTCTATGAAGGACTGACCCCACCCATGCTCCAATTTGTAGAGATGATGTGTAATGGGGAGTTCATGAGTAAGGAAGCTGATGAAGCATGGGATTATTTGGAAGAGTTGGCTGAGAGTGCACAGTCTTGGGACACATCTAAACCAACAAGTTCCAAGACTGGCCAACAAAAGGAAAAGGGAGGAATATGTCTTATCAGAAGAAGATAGTATAAGTGCACGGTTGGCTAGCCTTACAAGAAAGGTCGAAGCCATGGAATTAAGGAAAGGAGAAACAATCAACTCCATTGACGTTGAAACTGTTTGTGGAATTTGTGCTGGAAATCAACATGCTACACAAGATTGTCCCACAATTTCAGCAGTCCAAGGCATCTTACAAGAACAAACGAATGCCATAAACAGTTATCAACAGCAATACGGTGCTCCAAACTCAAACACGTTTAATCCTAATTGGAAGAACCATCCCAACTTCAGTTGGAGGAATGGGCCCAATGCAAATGCAAACAACACTCCAAAAGTATCACTAGAAGAGATGTTGGGTGCATTCGTATCGGTCCAGCATGAGTATAACAAGACAAATTCTCAAAAAATAGATGGGTTCATGCAGGAGCAATTGAAATTCAATCAAAATACAACCCAAGCCATCAATGACTTGAAAACCTCAATGGCTAGGGTTGAATCTCACCTCAGTGCTAGGGAGAAAGGCATACTTCCTGCCCAACCTCTTCCTAACCCAAGAACCCAATTTGAGATACATGATGCAAGCTCATCTTCCCAACACATGGAGCATGTTCAAGCTATCACCACTTTGCGAAGTGGGAAAATAATTGATAAATCTTATCCGGTGAAGGCCCCACAGCCTAATGATCCGGAAATTCCCAAAGAGGATGATAACATGAACAATACTCCACAAGAAAAGGAACAGGAAAGGCAATACAAGCCGGTTGCCCCATTTCCCCAAAGGTTGATTTCACCCAAACCTTTGGATAAAAATCTGGAAATTCTAGAGGTTTTCAAGCAAGTGAAGATCAACATCCCATTGTTGGATGCCATTAAACAGATACCGTCATATGCTAAGTTTTTAAAAGACCTGTGCACGGTTAAAAGAAAAATACAGGTGCAAAAGAAGGCATTTTTGACAGAGAATGTGAGTGCCATTATCAACCACGGGATGCCCAAGAAATACAAAGATCCCGGTTGTCCTACCATATCATGTATGATTGGAGATCACCGGGTGAAACATGCTTTACTTGATTTAGGGGCAAGTGTGAACTTAATTCCCTATTCGGTCTATGAACAATTGGGTTTAGGTGAATTGAAACCCACCAAAACCACATTACAACTTGCTGACCGATCAATTCGTATTCCGAGAGGGGTAATTGAGGACGTCCTTGTCCAAGTTGATAAAGTTTACTACCCGGTGGACTTTATTGTTTTGGACACGCGACCCACGGTTAATATTGGCTCTCAAATTCCTGTCATACTTGGCCGCCCATTCCTAGCTACATCAAACGCCATCATAAATTGTAGGAGTGGGGTCATACAAATGTCTTTTGGAAATATGACGATTGAGTTGAATGCTTTCAATATTGACAACCAACAAGAGGATGAAGATGAGGAGGTCCACCAAATAAACATGATCGATTCTATTGTGGAGAATGAGTCCCTCTCACCTTTTTACTCCGATCCCTTAGACGAAGAAGTGATTCACTCCACTGATGAGAACGATGATATGATAAGGGATATGGTCACACTTTTCGAGTCGGTACCGGCATATGACGTTAGCCAAGAGAAGGATGTGGAAACAACAACTTGTAGTACTGAGAAATCAATTCATATTTCCATACCTTTGTGGATCATGCATACCGAACTCCACCAACCCTGGGATGATCCTTACTTGCAATATCATTGCCCAGGAAAATCTGATTGGAGACATATTTTTTCTGATAAATATGATGGTGTCTCCCTTGATACGTGTGGTGTGCACACTAAGGAACCCGCTGCAATTCCTTTTTGGGGTTTTAAGTGGCTTATCTCGATCAACCACACACATGTGCATTGCAAAGCAGGATATTGGATGATTTTACTACGAAATCTTTGGATCCATCTAATGATTCTGCTTGACTTTATGCTTTTGGATGAGTTGTTGGGATTAACCTCCTAGTCTGACGGAGTATGATTTGTTAGAATGCTTTCCCATTAGGATTTGCTTTGATAGTTGATTTAGTTGTGAAGTAATCCATCTCCAAAAGCTAACCTTGCCATATGCTTCAGGTGATATCTTTCTCACTCTCCTTTATTTTATGTCATTGCTCTCATGTCATACATATTGCATATTTTATAACATTGAGGACAATGTAAAGTTTTGGTTGGGGGGTGAGAGATTCCTCAATTGATGAATCTGCTAGCTTTTGTGACATGTCGAGCAAAGATGTAGAAATTTTTCGATTTTTCTGAAATTCGAAACTCTTTTGGAAGGCTTTGATTCTATGCATTCAAGATAGCATAAGTATAAGAAGATGAGATACGAAGTGAGGGATGTTGCAAGCTTTGAATTTCTTTTAATATAATGGTTTTATATGTGAATTCACCTATTTTTATGATTGATAGAAAATTTGAACACCTTTTGCACCTAGTTCACATTACACGATTTTCATGATTTGAAAGGTTTATGTAATTTGTGGATTAGCTAGACTGTGATTTAAAGGTGCTGAGAAACCAAGCCGGGGTATTTTGTCCATCCTTGTCCATGGGAAAATAACGGAAGATATGGATTTCTAAAAATCCTATCTAATTTAAAAGAAAAGGGAATGAAAGGATGAAATCGGGAAGGAAAGAAAAATGGTGGAAATTCCGATTAGGGCTACCTACTACCAACCAAGGGATGGTCTACCCGTAACCAAAGCCGGAAATGAGACGTAGTGTGAAAGTCGTCGGAAGGACGGTAAGGCAAATTCCTGTCATAGGCTTGTTGTTGCTCTATACACCTCGAGATCTATAGTTTAGTTGATCTATGGAGAAGATAATCCCGGAAACTCATGAGATGAGCCTGCACTATGCACACTAGGTTGAATTTGTTCAAATTCTTCTATTGATCAGTCTATCAGCGGGAATTTCACATAAACACTTGTTATGTTCTGAGGGTTTAAGGTTTCAACCTCTTTCACTGAATTTCTCTGATTTTTACGCTTATGTGTCTTGGAATGTATAGAAGAATAGCTTTCAGAGGAGGGTTGGGTTTTGGAAAATGAAACTAGTTTCACGCATGTTTTGCTCGGGACTAGCAAAATGCTGGTTGGGGGGTGTGTTGAGCTCATAATTGTGCATATTCTAACCCCAATTCATCACTCATTATGCATGATATACATGTTTAGAGGACCAACTTAATACATGATTTGTGATTATAGGAACAAGATGGAGAGTTCACCATTTGAAGGCTAAATGAGGCTTCTCACAAGTGTTAAAGACCATTAGATGAAGTATGAAGAAGGATCAAAGAAAGACAAGCAAGGAGAGAAGAGAAAAGAAGGAAGAAAGAAGGAAAGAATGAAGAAAGAATAGCCAGACCGGTCAGCTGACCGGTCGGCCACTCAACTACCTGCCAAGAGAAAGCTTAGAATGGGTTTCAATGCAAGCCCGACCGGTCAAGACCGGTCGGCCACAACACAGATTGCAATGGACAGCCAGTTCGACCGGTCATGACCGGTCGGCTGTTGCTGCTGGATTGAGAATTCATAGGCCCGACCGGTCATGACCGGTCGGGCATAGCTGCTGGAATGCTTGCAAGAGAGATCCGACCGGTCATGACCGGTCGGTCATGGCTGCTGAACTAAGAGGAATCACCATCCGACCGGTCCAGACCGGTCGGCTGTGTGTAGAAGCTCTTTCTATTATTGGAACTCCGAAATTTCTGCGCAATTGCGAAAGGTTACGCAATTTCTGGATTCTTCTTGCGTAAAGGACTCCTCCAAGCTATAAAAGGACCTCTTTTCTTCATACTAGAGAGGCTACGACGTGGGGAGAACGTGGAGATTGCTTAGGAGACGGATTCGACTTCGAATTTCCTGTTTTAGTAGTTTTTCTATGTTTTTAGAGGCTTTTAGTTCAAGGATGTTAGAGATGAACTAAACCCTCTTAGCTAGGGCTAAGAGTGGAAGCCCTTGATTCGTTTTTGATGGATTAATACAACCTAGGTTTCCTTTTATGCTTTAATGGACGAATTTTAGTTCAATTTGAGTTTGATTCAAGTACTATGTTGGCTTTTACTTTGATCTCTTGATGACTCCGGGCTCATGTGATTCTTAGTGAGCTTAGCATAGTATCTTAGCTTTTGTGCATTGTTTATGCTTGTGTAATGCATTGATCTACCATCGACTCCGGGCATGGTAGACGCTTTGATTGCCTTGTATGCAATGGCCTGATCTTCATGTGGGAACTCATGTAACTAAAGTTCTTATCTTTTGTGTATGATCTAGAATTACTGTTTATTGATTGATTTTGATTTAAATAGAGTTCAAATCATGAGTCGTAATCAGGTCTAGTGACAGGACTTGGTGTAGGCTATGGTTATGAATCTATATTAGATTGGAAAGAGGCTTGGCCTATACAATTGAGTGTGCCCAAGACCTGAGCGTAGTTGTGTGAATCAAATCAGTTATTAAGCACTTGTTCCAGATAATTGTGATTGAATTGCTCTATATTCCAATCGGATAGAGAAGGAATTCGGTTCCGATTGAGTTATGAGAAACCTAGTTGTGTTAATGCATTGAAACGTATCAAGGGTGGATCCTTGGCGCTCTAGTGACTTTTTAGATTGAATTTACCTTACTCATTCACTGTTTAAACCTAATTTCCTATTTTTCAGCTTTAGTTCTTAATATAGTCTTAATTACTAGTTGCTTTAGTTAAAATCTGAGAATACCCATACATAAATCTCTGTGGGAATGATACTCGGTCTTTCCGAATTATTACTACTTCGCAACCCTACACTTGGGGAGTGAACATGAGGCTCGCTATACGTGCACTTATGTCATCTTCTTCGGATAGGACATAAATTCCTTCATTTTCTTTTTGTTGGCTTGTCTTGGGATGTGATGGTTTAGATGTATCCCAAGATTGTGCATTCTTGGCCAAAACATCAAAATAGTCCCATGCTTCCTCGGCCTCCTTGTTCATGAATTCTCCATTGCACATCATCTCTACGAATTGGCGCATGGGTGAAGTCAATCCTTCATAAAAAACTTATTACCCGCCAACTTTCATAGCCATGATGTGGGCATGCATTCAGCAAGTCTTTGAACCTCTCCCAACATTGGAAGGTCTTATCCTTTTTTTGAGCCAAATTCATGATTAGGCGCCTCAACGTGATTGTTTTGTTAGTAGGGAAGAACTTTTTAATGAACTTCATAGTCATCTCAGTCCATGTGCCTATTGATCTTGGCCTTAATGCATGAAGCCAAACTTTAGACTTCTCTTTAAGTGAAAAAGGGAACAACTTAAGTCTTATCACATCATCGGACATGTTTGCAAAGTGCAACGTTGCTATTACCACATCGAACTCTTTAAGGTGTTAGTACGCGCTTTCGCTGTCTAACCCATGGAATCCAGGAAGGTGTTGGATTACTCCTGGTTTAAGATCATATTCCCTGCATTGAATGGAAAGATTATGCATGAGGGAGTGCTCGCTCTTGCTGGTTGCAAGTAGTCACGTAAAGTTCTAGGTTAGGGAACATTCTCAACTTCATTCTCTCCTGTTTCAGTTTGATTCGGGCCCAGATTTTGATTGACCCTAGGATTTGGTTGATTTTCAGCCATACTATTAGAAGAAATTTGAAAATCTAGATGCTTCTTAGCACGTGGTTCCTATCAATTCCTTCAACAATTCCCCCTTCACTGATTAAACGATTATTGGAATCCCAGACCCAATGGGGCATGCAAATTCAAAAGAATGAAAAGAGAAAGAAGAATTCTTCCTTCCTTTCTTTACTCTCTAAGACCGAAGCACAAGGTGTCTTGCAATGGCTGAGCCAGAAGCAAAGATAGAGACCGATTTCTCCTGGTTAATAGGGGTTTAGAGAACTCCCCACCCACTCTTTGAATCCTTTGAGAAAAGTGCAGAAAAAGAAGAAAGAAGAATAAAATTGAGAAGAGAAATCTCTGAGCACAAGGTGATCCAAGACGGCAATGCCGACCAATAGGAATCAAGGCGGCTCAAGGCCAACCTATCAGAGATCCAAAAAAGAGTCTCCACCCACTTTACAAGAGATGAATAAGATATGAACGAATATGGGGAGAAGAAGAGTAAGGATGGAAAGACAAAACCTGATTTGAGAACTTAAGAAAACCAACTTACTTCTACTTCAACTTCCTAATAATTCCTGCAAAAGAACGATCAAAATAAAACAAACTATTTAGTACTAATAGAAAAGTTTCTAAAAATTTTAATAGAAAACTATTTTCAAAAATTCTGTTAAAACCATCAAATCCCTGGCAACGGTGCCAAAAACTTGTTCGCTCCCCAAGTGTAGGGTTGTGATGTAGTAATAATTCAATGAATCGTTCTCATGGACTAATATAGGAATTCTCGAAATTTCTTCTAATAATCTCCAATTTAAATCAAACTACAATAATTTGTAATTGTGAATGTAGGAGAATAATCTGTAACTTGAGATGAAATTAACAATCTAAAGAAGCACTAGGGTGCCGAGGATCAACTTGTAGCGATCCTTGATGCATAACTCGCATTGGTTTCTCAATTACACAACTTAAATTGAAATCAAATCCTATCTAGCCAGAGTATGGAGCAGTTAATTCAGTAAAACAGTCTGTCCCATGTGTTGTTCATTAATATGATTCACTCAATTCAAGTTAGGACTTTAACACACTCAATGTATAGGTCAATCCTAGTTCCAATAGGTTAAGATCACAATCATAATAATCATCAAACCCTGTTACAAAGATTAACTATATTATGATTTGAACTTCATCCAAATCATATAAATAAGCAATACATGTTTCAGACTTCTCATAAAAAGTAGAACTTTAGTTTGAAGTTCCCACATGAAGAACCAAGTCTAGAGTGTCCTGAGTCCGATTCCTCGGAGTGTACAGGTCTACATCTATGCAAAACAACTAAGAACTAAAGCAATTCTTCCAAACATCCATGAGTCATCATAAGATTAAGAAAAACTACTTAGAACTTTATTTAAACTCAATAAACCATTGTTCTTCAATAACGATCCAACTTGAAACCAATATAAACGAATTAAAACATCCTAGATCTACTGCAAGCTTCACCTCTTAGCCCTAGCTAAGAGGTTTAGCCGGCCATGCTAAAAAAATAGGAAAATTAATAAAAACATGAAGAATTAGAAGTAAAACTAAGAAGAGGAAGTATAGAACTCCAAAAACCAACTCCCACTATGATAGATCTTTTCTAGGATGCCCTAGGAATGAAGTGGAGGACCCCTTTTATAGCTTTTAAGCCCCCTCATAGCAGAAGATTCGAGATTTTACATAGAATTTACGCACTTGCGCAGCAAAAGTCGGAGCTGAAAACAACAATTTCTATTCTGGGCGATTTTACGATTGATCAACTAGGTTGAGTGATCAATCGATTGTGCTGGGCGATGAATCGCAGGTGGTAGGCGATGGATCACATGGGACAAAAAGTGTTCAGTGACTTCAGCAGGAAATTTTAGAATTTTAATGGTTTGGGCGATCAATCCCTGGAGCTGACCGATTGATCGATGGTGATGAGTGATCAATCGGTAGTGATGAGCGATTGATCAGAGAGGACAAAAAGTGTTCAGAGAGTTTTTACAGCAAATTCGAAATTTTCATACTCTGAGCGATTAATCGCCCGGGATGAACGATCAATCGGTGAGTCCCTTTTTGTCTAGCAACATATGCAGTGTGGTCGATTAATCTAACTGGTCAGGAGATCAATCGATTACCTTGGCGATCAATCGGTTAGGCCAACCGATCAATTGGCCAGGGTGACTTTTCTTCTTTTCTTTTCTTCTCCTTGCTTCTTTTCTTCACTCTTTTTCTTGCTTCTTTTCTTTGATCTTCAATACATATTAAGAGTGTCCTTTAATCCTCCTTTTGGTGAAGTCTTCTTCTCATCCTACAATCACAAAATCATTGCCTAAAATAAGTCCATAAGCATAGAAATTATGCAATGTTAGTGATGAAATGGGGTTAGAATATGTACATTTAAGAGCTCAACAATTATACATCTCGGTAGCAGCAGAAGCCATTGGCTGTGTTCTTGGCCAGCACGACATTATCGGAAAGAAGGAACACGCAATATACTATTTGACCCGAAAGTACACCCACTATGAGGCCAGGTATTCCCCAATCGAGAAGACTTGCCTCGCCCTAGTTTGGGAAACTCAGCGACTCCAATAATACATGATTGCATTCCCTATTCTCCTCCTCACTCGTATGGATCCACTCAAGTACTTGTTCGAGAAACCAGCACTCACTGGAAGGATAGCTAAATGTAAACTACTCTTTTCTGAATTCGACATCACCTATGTCACTCAGAAGGCAATCAAGGGGCAAGCCCTCACTGATCATCTCGCCGCTCAGTCTCTCTTGGGTTATCAACCGCTCGAAACATTCTTCCTCGATGAAGATCTTTTGCTTATCGAAAGTGAAGAGAAGAAGAAGAAAGACGAGTGGACATTATTCTTCGACGGCGCAGCAAACTCTAAAGGAAGTGGAATTGGCGCAATCCTCTACTCTTCAGACGATGTCCCTATTCCTATCTCAAGGCGTATAGCATTCGAATGTACCAACAACATGGCAGAGTATGAAGCATGCATCACTGGTCTAAGGGAAGCCATAATCTTAGGAGTCAAGAAGCTATAAGTATTTGGAGACCCAGAGCTTATCATCAGTCAGACCAATGGTGAATGAAAGACCAAAGACGAGAAGCTGATACCATATCACGTGTACCGTGAAAATCTGGTCGAAGAATTCAAAGAAATCACCTTCTCGTACAAGCCTAGGGCCAAGAATCAGTTTGCGGATGCTCTTGCTAGACTTGCATTAATGCTCGAGATTTCGAAATGAGCTTCAGAATGGGAGCTCACAGTCGAAACTCAAGATGAACCTACCTTTTGCTTGCAAATAGAAGAGGTCGAAGCCACCCCTGACAAACCCTGGTATGCCGACATCAAGCAATATCTTGAAACCCAGGAATATCCAGAGGCAGCAACGGTAACCATCCAACGTTTGGCCGGCCAGTTCACCATCAGTGGTGAAATTCTTT